>JAKSZP010018565.1:0-154100 GCA_022478985.1 Massospora cicadina
TTTGCCTTTGGCATCAACAGAAATGGTGACACCACCAGTATTTTTAGGAGTCAATTGACCCAGCCCTAGCATCTTCTAGAGATATGCATCCAAGAATTTTTTATCCACCTATTTTTTATATAATTGGGTATATTCTAAGAAACTCAGAACTTTCCTTGAATATGAAACAAAATAAAGATCATGTAAATGAAAAAGGTTCCCTTTTGGACCAAAAATTTATGCATAACTTTAAACATACACAAAGGATCCTTCAACAAATGTGTGAGGATATCATCTTCATGTTCCTTAACAGAACTTTACTTATTAAAATATTCTGTTATGATGGGACCTGGACTTAGAGAAAACAACACATTCTCCTATTGCACATCAAAATGTGGGTCAAACTATTGATATCATCTCATCCTCAATGCCACTTAATGACAATTTGTATATCATAAAACTCTTCCTAAGATTCACCTGATCCTTGTTTCATTGAGACTGTCTTCCCTACTGGCCAAATCTCATTTTAGAAGAGTTTTCAGAGTTAGTTTTTTTATATTTGCAAAGGTAATTTCTGATTTTGACATAATCAATTTCCAAATAGTTTTCATCATCCCCACATTGACATGAGCTAGGATCTCGCTATATTCTCTTTATTTCCCTCACTCTCAATCAATTGGAAATATTATTTAAAGGTAAACTAAAGTAGTTGATTTATGGTGTGGCATCAGTTCTAATGACTTTTGTTTATCAGTAAGTAGAGATCACCTTCTTTTCTGAATGTTATAGTTTTGGTTTAGCGCCTTGCTGTGTGAATATGAATCATATTAATATATTTGTCAGATGAATTTTTTGATCTTTTGCCCTTCATTTTACATATCCAAATCTCTCTAGAATTATGTGACAGTTTAAATCCCGCTCACCAGATTCCTTTTTTATCTTTTTATGATTCAATGTAATTTTCATAGCTTACCCTTGTTTTTGTATATCCCAATGATGTTCCACTTGAAGCTCCAAGGCAACTTCCTCTTAAAACACTCCTGAAAGATAAAGCGCTTACATTACAATCAATAAAAAATAGATGAATTTTTTAAAATTAACAAGGTAAAATATAATTATACCTTTTGCTGCTCTAGATATTGAGAAACATACCACTATACTTCTCTATTGGAACTTTTTTTTGATGTCATATTATTAGAGGCAACCAAGACTCATTTTGTGCTTCATCTAGACAAGCCATCCGGTATAAAACATACAAATTTTATACAGAATCAGGCAATGTTGACTGCTCATCCAGATCAAAGCCACTTTTTGACTAATTGGTGGGGGAGGGCAATCAAAACCTGACTAAGCTGAAAATCAAATGATATTTTTCCTCATGCCTCCTTAGTCACATAGTTTTAGAATTAACTTGAGCAAAAACCTGATGCATCAATCCTAGTTCTCCTGCTATTACTAATGATGAAATCCTCCCATCATATTTGGTTGAAAATAAAGCCTCTTCACTAGGTCTAGCAACACAGTATATACTATAAAATTTGTAAAGTATAAAAAACTGCTGAGAATATAACCATGAATACTGCTGCAAAATGATGATACCATGTCAGGAATAGTATCCTCTTTCTCCCATTTTGCTCTACACCATATTAAAAAATCATGTTTGTGTTCTGAATATTAAAACAAACTGTCACTTTACAATGAGCCAAAAATGAATTAAATACACAAAAAAGTCAGAAATTATATGCTGATATAACTCTTAATATGAAACCTTTGGTTTAATAGCTATTAAGACTTCAAAAAGAAATAAACCTTTAGATCATACTATCATGTTTATACACAGCAGTATGTTTTGACCCCAGAATAGTATAGAGGGAGGTGACCACTTTTTTAACTCACTATTAAATTTAATTATGTCTGAAGATACTAAAGATGGTTGCTGTTAGACCAAATAGTCTACCACTTTCTTAGTATAAATGTCATTTCTTAATTGAAAAAATTCTGAATCTTTTAGATTTTCTAAGCAGGTCAATAGAATTTAATAACGAGGAACTTGAAGTCCCTAAGCTTCTTTATTTAAGGCAGGTATCATATATAGTAGACTTTTGGCTCATTTTAATCTAATTTATAATCAAAATATTGTGGACTTGAATTCTCAATGTACAATCTTCACTTTGACAAAATTCTTGATGGTGATCCACCGCTACACCCTTTTTTAGCACTTGATGGTCCCAACCTAAAGGGGGTATACACCATACACCATCGCCACTGCAGCACCATAAATACACCATTTTCCAATTTTTTGAGACAAACCCTAAGATCATTTAGATTAACCAAATTTTCTTCAGTCACATATCATCAGACTATGTGAAAGAGCTAATTGATGACACACCTCAGTCGCATAAGTATGCTTTTTTTGTTGGATAATAGAGCAATTCTTTTAAGATAACGCTTTCACCAATAAAACAATGAGCAACTCTATAATCAGGCATAATATATGAGATTTTACATCCTCACCAATAAACAAGTCACATCAGTTGCTTGCTCATCAGTTTACTGTGCATGATACTTTACATAGCATAAAAGTTTATAAGGTTTTTGTCAGAAAATTAACCAGATGGTTTCCTCCCATAATATCTGAATTAGGGGTGTCAATTAATTGGGTGTAATTGCCAATTAATCTTTTAGTTCAAATAATACTATCACTTTTAAAAATACCAAATTTTGCTCCCCATTTTAGTGTGTTGAGCTTTTTTGAAGTGTTGGGGATAATCCACATTATATCTAATGCTATATATATTTTGATCACTGACAACTAAAGCTGAGGATGATCTATTAATTGTTGGTAACATATTAAGAGTTATATCAGCGAATTACACTGATGATAAATCAAAATTTAATGATGAAGAGTCACAAATGGAATGTCAATTTGAAGTTGAGTTATCAGGATCACTGGCTACTCATGCTAAGGATGGTCCAATCAGTTTTTCAGTTAGGAACAGCTGAAACTTATGCCAAAGATAATCATTTTTTTAAATTTGCTAGGGTTTCCATCATGAGAGCGAGCAATAGTGATTCTGCTGCCTCTGATTCTAGATGCTGGCACTGATTCCCAGGATATTCAATGAATGTTATAATAGTAATTTTTATATGACTGACAGACGACTGATGATGAGGATGAGTCAAACTAATATTTGGCATTTGGGAAGGATGGATTAAGAGGGAAGAATACCATGGAAGTATTATGATTGGATGAGGTCCTTGCTTGAAATGCCGATGGGGTTTGAATAGGCAAGGAGCCTAAGTACAAATGGCTTTAGCTTGCTCCTAAAAAAACTCTCTTTCTCCCACCTTATTATTTTTTAAGAAGTAGTGAAAGCGGCTTGGTGGTATAAGATGGGATGGGAGATCCCCCAAGGCTTGTGCGGGGGTATGCATCTAAAGTGGCTGATGCTGCCAGCTCCCATATCTCAGCTCTACAAAAGACCCCCAATGGGAACTTGTCCAGCCGGTCACCAACAATGATGGGATGATGGCCGTCAGCCATGAGGGTGGGGTATTCTGGGAGCCATGGAGCCAGGATAGTGGATGGACTTGCCAGTGCACACCCAAGAGAGGCTGGTGATTGGTCATAAGGAGAAGTAGCAAGGGTTGGGCCACCCAGGAAGGGAACTGAGGACCACTGGTGCACTCCCAAAAGGGGCTAATGGCGCTAAGGCAAAGTTGTTGGTCTGCTGAGTTGGTGGGTTGGACGTGGACTTTTAAAAGGTTGGTACTCCTATGAAGGTGAAATCAAGGGTCAGCAGTCCTCATACTGTTTGGCCTGGCACACTGGCAGATCCCTGATGTAGTGAATTGCAAAATTCGCAACAGTCCTAATTTTATTTGAAGAAATACAATCATCAATAATAGATGTACTGGCCTTTTGTCATGAGTTTAGTTGCAAAAACAACAGCCTACAACTTATAATGAAAGCTTTTTCTCTACAACATGCGTTTTAAAATGTGAGCAAAAAATGTGGTTGTTTTAATCCAAAACGCTTAGGAAAAGAACTTTTTAATTTTGCTATAATACACTTTAGGAGGTGGGTTGAAGCTCAGGCAATATCTAGTATCACGGCAATTTTTACAGCTCATTACTCCTTTACAAGTATCTACTGTAAGCCTAGATGGCTGTGAGTAAAGTGTTTTTAAAGATTTCTGAAAATGAATCATAAAATTGTTAAAAAACCCCCACTTTATATGAGGTCAACCTCTTCCAGTCTGATATATACAACGGTATGCCTCCATAAGGTGGTAAATGGTGAGTCCAGCAAAAGACATCATTTGACAAGTATATAATATTTGTATATAAAGAAGAGACAACTAACAGAGAGATTGGTCAATTTAACTCAGCTATAATTATATATGGAATGATATGTTAGGATCATATTTGTCAAGGTTTTAAGCCAATATTAGTCAATAAAAAGAGACTACCTTCAATGGTAGTCTCTTTTTAGTACTAGCGGTGTCCAGCCCAAGAGGGGGGTCCCCATGCATCTTTATTTTATTGTGCCAAACAAAGGTATTAATATATAAATTAAAAAATATCAACATGGTGCTGCAGCGTTGGCGTAAGCATCCATATTAGAAGGGGAAGAGGTGTTGGTGGGATTTACATCCGGTGCTGGTTTCTTCATGTGGCAGTAAAAAGGTGGAAAAAAAGGGGGTTGAGCATTGGCGGCTTGGTGTAGAAGAAAAAAGAGGCGAGGGTTATCCTCATCAATGAGGACGCTATGTGTATCTCCTCAACGTATTGGGCAATATGTGTTTATCAAAGGTTATAATTTCAGGCACACAAGTAAATGATTTAATGCGTTAGCTGGTTTGAGGTAGTTGGGGGTATAAAGCAAAGCTTTCACTGCGTTGACACATGTGCGGCCAGCTGCAAATGCAAGCTCTTAATATTGCACTTTGCTTAATCAGGAATATCTCTGATGAAGTCTGGTATTGGGAAACCCTCAAAAAGTGGACCAATCTCTGTATGGAGGACTTGTATGAGGAGGGCGTTGGTGGGGGCAGTGGCTTCATCAACAGCTTTTTGATGAATATTTCTATAGTCTGATATCTGTTACAAGGGTAAAAATGTCAGTGGGGAGCTAAAATAGTGGTTGGGTAAAAATTCTAACCAACCAAAGTCAGGTTTAATTCTGTAAGCTCAGTCTGAATCATCAATCCATTTGAAAGCCTTAAGAATTTGACACAGTCAGAGCTGGCCCAGCGATAGGAGTTAGTAAGGTATTAGATGTTGATTGGCCGTGCACAGTGGATCATGGCAAATTCACCAGACCTGAGCCACCATCTTTTATTTAACTGAGGCAAGCTGACCAAGGGACGGACAATACCAAGCTCAGAGGATCTAGGCTTATACTAAACTAAAAATTTAAATTAACAGAAAGAGACAAACATATCACTAAAGCTGAATCAAGAAAAAAACTAATGATCTAATCAGGTCAGAGGCGGTAAACCTCTATGTGTCCATGGTGGGGGTGAGTGGGGATTGGGAGGCTCATCTTCCTCCTAAGTGTCAGACAGTGTACGACAAAGAGCTGAGAGCATAGGCATGGGTGCATCCTCAAAATGGTGGTTGAGGTAGCAAAGTGGGGCTTACAGCTCGATTTTTGCTATGAGGAGGGTAATGATATGTTTGAAAAGGGCTTTCTCCGCCTCGAGGCGAGCTTTGGGAAGGGTGGTGAAGGTAGCAATGTTGCTGCAGATAGTGTGGGTCTTGGGGCCAAATTTCGTGACTGTCACAACTACTTGTATTGCTTTGTTGACAGCTTGGTGAAATCAGAGGAATTCTTTTTTATGTACTTGTTGTAGGGGGAAAGGACAGGGATGGGTAGCCCCTTGTCCAAGACTTCAACTGATTTTACTATGGCCTTTTGGAGGTGGCGACAATCAGGGGAGGCAACAGCCTCTTTGGTGAGTTGGTGGTCACTTTGGAACTCATCAGCATCGGGGCATAGAGCATAGTGCTGAGTTGGAAATTGAGCTACATATTCTGCGTTTAAGTACATTTTGAGCCTGGGGCCTCAACCAAGTTGGGGACAGGATTCCCTAATCATCAACTTCCTCCAAGTAATCATGAGGATTTTGGTTGAAGATGATAGGTTGATTGCATATGGGTGGGCTGGGTTGGGTGGGTGGGTGGGTGGGTTTTTTGAATTTACTGGGGTCCATGCTGGCTCCTTGAGCCACCATCTTCCATGAATGGTTCTTGTGGTTGAACCTTGGTTGAGCGATAGTGGTGGGAGCAGCATCTGTGGTGGATGCGGGTGAGTGAGGGAGAATTGATTCCCATTAAAAAATCTGTTTTTTGGGAAATTAACCAGATGGATTCCTTCCAATAGTATCAGAATTAGGGGTGTCAGTTAGTTGGGCATGATTGCCGGCTAATTTCCTAGTTCAATATTATTTAATGTTATATAATTATTAATTGATTTGGGTTTGGCAGAATAAGATTGCAACGCCAACTGCCATTCATGGGTCGTTGTGGGAATGTCAGGTAGAAATCCAATAAATCCATTACCATCCATTCGAATATGGTTCCAATGACTAATTTGGAGCACTGGCGACTCATGGCAAGGATGCTCAAAGTTTTATTTGTACTATTTAATTATATATGATTGGCCAGCGACTCATGCCAAGGATGGATCGAATTAATCTAATCTTGTTTAAGCAGACGAGTGGATTGGGATTAATCATTACCAGGAATGACTGAGATTTATTAGGAAGTGCTGGCTTGGATAGATGATAGGTTTATTAGGTGAAGTAGCCTTGGTATAATTAGTCATTCTTCCCTCTAAATAAACATCTCTCTCGCCTATTCTTTTTGATTGTTAGTAGTTTTTCTGCTAGAAAAAGATAAAAATGGGACTGAAGATCCCTGACGTTGGCGTGAAGTGACTCACCTGGAGTGACCAATGCTGCCAGCTCCAATACCACCCCTGAGGATGAACAGGCGGAAATTGGCCAACCAGCCACCAACGATGGCGCTGCTGGTAGTAAACCCTGAAGGGGCAGCGCAGGAGTGCCTTGAGCACCCAGGATGGGGGCAGGACTCACCGGGGCATGCCCAGATGTGTTGGTGAAGGGTTGGGATGGTGGGGCAGCGTGGGAGTGCCTTGGCCGCCCAGTATGGGGGCAGAACTCTCTGTGTGCACACCAAATGCCCTGAGGCTAGGTGAAGTCGTTGGTCTGCTGTGCGTGGTGGGTTGGATGCAGACTTTAACGGTTTTGGTATGCCTATGAAGGTGAAACAGCAAAGGGCCAACCAGTCTTCATACTGGTTAGCCTGGCACACTAGTGGAGCCCATGGTCAATTTTGTGACAGTGTGCTCACTACAGGGGGTTCCACTAGTGGGTTGCCCAAGTAGTTGGAGGACAGTTTAGGAGGTGTGAGAGCCACTGGTTCAGACTGGCGCTCCTTTGAGGGGGCGCTGGGTATGATTGGCCCACTTTGAGGTGGGCCATGCTGAAAGAATACCATCTGGTTAAGTGGGGGAAATGTTGGGAAATTAAAAGATGGATTCCTTCTGATAGTATTATAATTAGGGGTGTCAGTTAGTCAGGCGTGATTGCTGGCTAATCTCCTAGTACAATAATAATTAATATCATAATATTATTAATTTGATTTAGGTTTGGCGGAATCTGCGTTTGCCACTGAAATGCCAATTCAAGGGTTGTTGTGGGAATTTCTGGTGGAAAGCCAATGAATCCATTATCATCCATTAGAATATGGTTCTAATGACTAATTTGGAGCACTGGCAACTCATTTCTAGGATGCTCAAAGTCTATTTTTTTACTATTTAACTATATACGATTAACCAGTGATTCATGCCAAGGATGGATCAATTTAACTAATTTTGGTAAAGCATACTTGTGGATTGGAAATGGGGATCTTTACCATGAATGAATTGAAAATTTATTATATTTCCAGTATAGATGGCCAAGGGGTTTCAGAGGCGCAGTAGCCTAGGTATAAATAGTCGTTCTTCCCTCCAAATAGACATCTCTCTCGCCCATTCTTATCTTAATTGGTAATAGTTTTTCTGCTAGATTAAAATAAAAATGGGACTGGAAACCCCCTGACATTGGCATGAGTTGACGCACCTGGAGTGGCTGACGCTGCCAGTTCTAATACCACCCCCAAAGAGGAACAGGCGGGAACCTGGCCAACTGGCCACTAACCACGGCGCTGCTGGACATCAACCCTGCGGGGTTCAGCACAATAGTGCCTTGGCCGCCCAGGATGGGGGCAGGACTCTCTGGGGCATTCCCAGATGGGTTGGCGAAGGGTTAGGATGGTGGGGCAGCGTGGGAGTTCCTTGGCCGCCCAGGCTGGGGGCAGGTCTCACTGGGGCACACCACAGGCCCTGGGGCTAAGGTGAAGTTGGCCTGCTGTGTTAGTGGGTTGGATGCAGACTTCCACGGGGTTGGTACGCCTATGAAGGCAAAATGGCAAAGGGCCAACTAGTCTTCATACTGGTTGTCCTGGCACACTAGCGGAGCCCATGGTCAATTTCATGACATAGTTTAAAACAGTGGTGGGGCTTATTCCAAAAAGAGGATTGGCAGAATCAGCTTCTGCAGAAACCGCTGGGCACTTTTGCTTTATATGGTTAATTTAAAAGCACAAGAGACAGATGACATGGCTGTTTTCAATGCATGCCCAGAAGGGATGATCAGTTGCTGATCTGATTATGGCACTGGAGAGGTATTTCAAGGTCAGTGTCCTGACAGAAGATGAAGATCATCACAGATGTGCGAGGTCAACAAGATAAATAGTGCCTTTTAGAACCACAAACTGCAACATGATATCAGTGTCATAGGCAACAAGCCTTCTGTGAGTTTGTGGCAAAGGTGTTTAGGAGGAGAGGTGGGAGGGCAAGATGAAAAACTGATTACTAGTGTAACCTTATCTGGCAAGCAAGTTCATACGGTCAGGATCAGTATCTTTTTATATGTTAAAGGCAGCTGTGATGCTGCCATGGCATTTATTCACAAGAGAAGAAAATAGCAAAGTATCCCTTAAAGGGGAAGAAATATATGATTCTGGCTGGTTTGTAAAATTCTGTGGCCATATATTGATGGCTACACTCGCATAGGGGAATAAGCTCACATACTAAAACCAAAGGCCAAAACGCAGATTGCTCCAAGGGAGCGCCAGGGGGCTTCTGAGCACTGCCTGGGAGCATGCGAGGTGGTGGTCTAAGTCCCAAGGTGGGACAAAGGGAATTTAGGTGTTCAAGGGCTAGTTGGGCCAACCTGCGGCGTTTTGGTGGTGTCCAATAAATTTTAGGAGGCGGTGCACCACCATTCCATGCAGGGGACATCAGGCAATGATTGAGTTGACGTAGGCTAGGAGTGGCATGGGTCTAGGGCAGTTGAGCGTAAAATCTTTTTTTAAATTGGAGTTTGATTAAGTGATTGAAGCAAAAGAGAAATTGGGGAGTAAGTATCCATCAATGGTAGTATCATACCTTGAATATTCCTAAACTCATGACTTAGAAAGAAGACGAAATTTCTTGGTAAGATTTTATTTTAAGATTGAATTAAATCTTTATTTATGTTTAAATATGCTTATTGTCCCTATTTAAGCTACATTATGTGATTTTGAGCACTGTTGATGTAACGCCATGAGCCTCATCACACACCTTCTTAGTATTAATTTGGGCCTTATTGGCCTTAACCAAGCGGTAGTCAAGGTTATATATGACATCATGGAGGGCGTCCAAATTGGCCCCTTTGCCTATCTTACTTCCTCCTTGTCTCCACAATTTAAACCAGAAATATGTCATGAGACATGACATTACCCTCAAATTTCTGAAGAATCACCTCTCCTCCAGGGGCTACAGCATGTGTAAGTTCTTATGGGCAGAGGATAACTTCAAGGTAGCAATGGCGGGTGGGACTTGGAATCAGTGGAATCTGGAAAAGCTTATGGAAGGAGGCAATCAGGTCTTGAGAATGAGCGTAGTCATGAGCTAGAATCCAGCTATTCTCTTAAGCATCAAGCCCTTCCATGATACCAGGTATTCCAGCCTTCTTTAAACATTTTGGGATGCCACAATCCCCTCCACTTCCAACTCCAGTGCCCCAACCAATGGTTTTGCTATAAAGTCTCAGTATGGAAACCCTCAAATCGATTTAACTTCTCCCATGGAACTTAGCAATAAATTCAAGCCTAGGCAGAAGTCTAGTTATCACAAGGCATGACAAAATCTATAAAAGAGCGGTAGGGTCCTATTCTCTTTAGTCCCTGTGTTTTACACAGTTGCTTTTTATGATGTTTCTGGCATCCAGAATCACAAAATACCCTTAATTATACTTAGGCTTACCGTTCTGTTACCATCTAATTCTCCATGTAGACCTTCATAGCAGAGTCCAAATTGATATTTAACTCCTGATGTACTTTATTGATGACTTAGCAAAGTCCACCACTACTTCCACCTTGGACCCACAACTGGGTTCCTTGTTAAAAGAGGGATTATAAACATAGTTGGTAAAGAAGAAAGAACACCCTAATGGAAGAATGCTGGGCTATTGTATCACTAAATTGAGCCAAAGGAAGGTGTGAGGTTCAGTCTGGTTGATCAGCCGTTGTATAGCACCACATTAATTGTTCCATGAGTTGGTTCACTAATTCTATCTGCCCATTATATTGTGTGTTAAAGGCAGTTGAATATTAGAGGAGGATCTTGAGGATCTTCCTTAACTCTTTTTAGAAACATGGATGTGGACTGTGAAATGCAGTCACTATTAACTTCCTAAGCCATGCCATGAGCGGAGAAAATGTTGAAAACAAATACCTTGGCCATCTGAGACCCTGTAACTGTGGTGTTACATGAAATGAAATGGGAAAACTTGATGAATCAGTCCCCACTACCATGATAGCATCGTACCCCTCAGATAGGGGTGATTCCGCAATAAAATCCATTGAAAGGGAAGTCCATGGCCCCTCTGCCTTTTGGACTGGTACCAATAAGCCAGCAAGAGGCTGACGATTTGGTATCATCCTGTTACAAACAAGGTTCTCCTGTGGTATATTGAGCAACCTGTGACAGAATTCCCTTCATTTATACATGTGGCGGATAAGCTTAAAGTGTTTTTGCCTTCCCAAGAAGCCTCATGATTATCCCATCATGGTGTTACTTGATTTTTTCCAGGTGAAGAGGTCCTTCAGGAACTCATAAGTGTCCATGAAAATAAACCATATCATCCTTTATATGGTACTCCCTCATTAAATCTCCTGATTCAATTTGCATTTGGCAAGAGCTTGGGTACTATTCAGTGGATAACAATTGTGAGAGGACGACTTTTCTGAACATAACATAATCCACTAGATTCTCCAGTTAAGCAAGAAAAGGAGTGCAATTACTAGGAGATGGTTTCTAAGATATTTGTTTTACCAGGGGTAACCACCAGGTGGATATTTTGTAGATCCACTTCATTGGAGTCAGAAGCTAAAGCTATGTTCTGATTTAAGGCATCAGCTAATTGATTTTCCTTGCCTTTAATGAACTCATAAGAGAACACAATTGACGAGAGTCTCATGCCAAAGATTTTCTGCGGGTTCAGGACTTGAGATTCTTGGTAGTACAGTAAATTCCATTGAGCAGTACGCATATGTAAAGTCTGGGAGGAACCATGTAGATGTTGACGTCAATAAATCAATACTTCCACTATTGCCAACAATTTTTATTATAAATAGCGTAATTTAAATTATTAAACAACATCTTGGGGGAGAAGTATTCCTTTGGATGCTTGACTCTATTTGTGCCCACTTGCAACAGAAAAGCAGCAATAGCAAAGTTTGAAGCATCGCTAGATACTATAAAATAATTATCTGGATCCACGTGGTGAAGTACTGACGTGGAAAGCAAGGTGAACTTTACAGCCTGGAAATCATCCTTCAATGTAGATGACCAGTGAAGGGTTTTGGCTCAACTGGCCTTATAAAAGGGATAGGCAACCTCTTAAAGATAAAGAGTTAACTTCTTTCAGAAAGCACATGTCCCCAAAAAGTTTCTCAAATCCGTAACTGAGGTTGTCATAGGACAATCAAAGAATGCCATCTTTTTATCAGGGTTGACCATATGACCTTTGTCAAACATGATGTTGCCCAATAAGGCGACCTGAGACTTAAAATATTCACACTTACTGATTTTTAGGGCCAAGTATTCTGCTCACAAGTGTTCAACCACTTGCAGCAAGTGAATCTGATGGGATTATTGATCAGGGGGTAAAATCAGGATGTCATCCATATAGAACACATCACACACCCAAAAAATATCCTAATGCCACATCAATATGACGTTGATGAAATTGCAGGCGCACTATTGATACCAAAAGGCATGATCCAGATTTGGAAACTCCCCTTTCTGGCATGAAATGCAGTTAGCTAATCCTTCTCATTTTTTGAGCCAGATCTTGTTAAAGGGGTTCAAGCAATCCAGATTAGAGAATACTTTGTCTTTCTCCACATAAATGGCAACATGTGCCTCATAGGAATGTAATGCAGGTAGGATATGGTGATAATATTCTAATTACTATAATCTACACAAGAGCTTAGACTACTGTCTGACTATTAAACAAAGAGAAGTTGTAAGGATACTATAGAGGTACGCTGATAGTCGGCTTATTAAGATAGTTGCTCTGTAACCCAGATTTCTAATGTTGTCTCTTCCTGCAAAGTCAAGTGTTATATTGTGAAGAAAATGTGAGCCAGGTAAACTATGAGCTTATAAGAACAAAAGCTCCAAATATTTAGGAAGACATTTGCAGAAGCTGCATCAAATAAAGACTTTAATACCTCCAAAAAAGGTAAGGTGATTCTAAGTGGGCTTTAACAGAGGTGAAAAACTAAATCCTTATATATAATAAGTCATTAGAAAAAATTTCCCAGCATTTCTAACTCTTCCAAAAAAAATTACAAATTTTTTTATTCTACAAAGACAAAGTCAAGGTATTGGCCTTCAATATGGCTTAGATATCAAATTTTCGCCACTAGCCCACTCCTAAAATATTTGGTTTCCATCAGGTTTTTGACTGCTAAGGTGTAGTCAGCGAAATAGTACTAACTAACTTGATGCTTGACTTGTCCTGAACTTTCAGTGTGGTAATACTCTGGGAGGCACCTGCCCTAACCATACCATCAGGTAATTAGCGTAACTCAAGGTAGTCAGCTAGGTCTTAGTCAATAAGGTTCTCAGTGGCACTGGTATCCACCAAAATCTTTGTCCTAAACTTCCCTGAAGGGGAAGAAAGCGTGTCAGAAAGCAAAAACACAGAATATTTTTTATTTTGTATAGGAAATGCAAGCAATTTACTAAATAGGATCAGTCTTGGGTATAATAATGCCACCAGTATGTATATTCAAAAAAAGGAGTGGGATAGTTTGCCAATATTATTCCTAATAATACATTCCTGGAAACCTCTGCAATAAACATGCCTGTTGCCCTATCCTTTTATTATTTTTCATCCACCTTATGAGTGCAGTGAATCATACTGGGTGTCAGTCAAGGATTATCAGGGGTGAAATGATATGAGAAAATAGATCAGAACAAGCCCTGAATAGAGCATACAAAGGTTTCAAATTTTATTTAAGTCTTTTTATAAAAATGGCGTTTATGGGTTTTAACAGCACTGTACACAATTTATACCCAGCTGTCTATTGCCATCCATCACCATTATGGCAAGGCTCCCAGCTACAAAAGGTTTACATCAATCTGTGGGAAGTTGTTCCAGAATGTGAAGTTTATCAGATGAATTATTGCCTAAAACTTCTGGGCTAAACCCTGTCAACCCTCAAGTTTCCCTGAGACTTAAGGCATGGTATTAGAAAATGATTTCATTTTTACAAAGATAACTGGTATCTTTGAGAGCAATATCTTTATAGGTGTTCTCAGGTGAAACAACTGCGGCTAAATATTCCTAAAAATTTAATTAATAAACTGGGGCTAGATCTCTGTCAACCCTCAAATTTTTCTGGATATGAGATTGGAACAATGAAACACTTCACTATTTTCAGAAGAGAATGGTTGTTTCCAAGAGCAGTATTTATAGGGTCTCTGCCAGTGAAACATTTGCAGCCATTTTACTGGACCCCTTGTCATTGATGAGGCTGCAATGGTACCAGCGGATCATTCCTCAACTGGTAGAATGAAGAGAGTTCAATCCCAAACCAGCGGAAGTGTGGGCAACTTACATATGCAGATGTAATTAAATGACCCCCTTTTATAGATCTAGTCAACCAAAGAATTTTTCCTAGCATTCAGGATGATGTCATGCAAAAAATGATACCTGATGCTCCAGAAGATGTATTAATGAAAATGACAACTCTAAATAGAAGATTATGAAAATTGGCTTCCTTTTATATTTTTGGGGGTGAAATAACTTTTTTTAGTACTAGATGGGGGGTTAAATAACTTGAAAGTTGTAAATTATGATGCGATGACCCAACTATATTACCTGACATAACATTTGGGCCTCTCATCTGAATATTACAAAAAATGGCAAACAACTAATTTTTAGAATTTCTTGAAAACCTGATATGGTGTGCATTAAAGGCGCGCCATCAAACAAATTTGAAGTTAAAAAGCATATTACAAAATCAGGTAACAAAGCAATAGCCCAAGGAGAAGATACAGTCCACAACTAGAAGCAGGGGCTGAAGAATGGGCCCCTAGACATCAAGGTTCAGTGGTAATCACCGCAAGAAGGAGATTGATGATATAAGAATTGCATCAAATGGACAAAGCAACTAATGTAGCAATCAGAAGCCGCTTCACTTAGCATCCTGAAACCTCCATTATCTCTTTACTATACCCCATTTTATTCGCAAATGTCATTCATTTTATATCTTGATTTGTCTCTAGAAGTATAAAAACCTTAATTTTTTACTTTAATAAAAAATTGACGCAGAATATCATTTGATCCTTTTTTGTTCATCTATATTGGTTTAAATTTTCTAAACTCCAGTAGCCGACCTGGGATTAGTGATTTACCATAATACAGTAAATTTCTGAGATTTTCTTTATTTTGAACAGGACACTCATCTACGCGGATACCTTGGAACCAAGTTGTCAAGAAAGAGGTTGGATTGGATTCCATTGTGTCCTAAGGGCCACCATAAAGAGAACATGTCAGATAGTGTCAGCAAGAATTTTTCCATGGGCTCAAACAGTTTACCTAATGGATTGATGCTATAACGGGTATCATCAGTAAAGTATTTGATCATTAAGGATGAATATGACCTTCCTAACAGCTTTCTGGTGCCTAATCTCTCTAGAAAATATCCACTGAGCGGCAATTCATCTCACTGGTTAATCAAGCTGAGGTCAGTGAGCTGACTCCCAATTCAGTTAATGCGGAGAATTTGCAAAGAAAAGTCAATAACAGGATTAGAGGTTGCATTTGGAGCCCGCCATACCTGAGTGACCAATGACAAGCTTTTTTTTCTTCTTGGGAAAATGACATTCTGATGATTTCAAACTAAAGCAAGGCTAGGACTCATTTGACATATTCATATAAATAGGACATTTAAAGGCGCCCCAATTAAATGGGTGAAAATCCCATGGGATTTTTTGAGAGGAAGAGACCGTGGGTTGCCTTGCTTCCAAAAAGTGTTCTAAACCTTCTATTGCCTTTCAAAACTTAAACTGATTTCCAAAAACTATAGATACCCAGTCAAAGGCATTGGATGAAAAATGGTGCAGCAACTTAGCGCAAAGAGGGGCCAATCATGTGCAGCTTATATCAAAATTGGCATAAGCTTCAGAAAAAATAGAATCCAGTACAGTTGAACCTAAAAAGGTAAAAACCCAAGTACATGCAAGAAGGGCATGAGCCCTCCCACAGGCAGTAAAAAAAGAAATGGCCTGCTGGGCCACCACCAAAGCAAACAATAATGCTGTAGTTAGGAGCATAGTGACCATGGCAAACAGCCAACACACTTCATTACCGCTATAAAAGAGTCCCACATTTAAAAACCTACAAGTATAATAATATAGTTAGTCATCTAATGTGAAAAGTATGTCTATGATTCTTTAGAAAATGACTACTACAAATAGTTAAAAACTCCACTTTGAATGAGGTCAGCTTCTTTGTCAGGAACCATGAAGATCAGACAGACCTGAGCAGGATTTAAACCTCAGCCACTCAGGAGAAAACAGAGAATCCTAACCACTGGACATGAAAATTCATGAAATCCTAAATGGGCGAAAGGAAACTCAACTTCAGAAAGGACCTACCAATCTTTCTAATAAAGGCACCGAGTCAACTAATGAAGATCTTAACATTTGGAGGTCCCCAGAATCAGCCACCCTATCTAAAAAGGGTCAGAGATAAAGAAAACCTAAGCCACATTTTACATCAGCAAAGAGATCACCTTACCATACTCGTTCCCAACTATCACACAAAAAACTCCTTAGGCAAACCAGAATATCTTGGCAGCACATATATATCTCTGAATTCTAATTAATAAATTAACCTTCTTATTTATTTAAGGTATTCTAACCCGGGGACGGACATTACCAATGCTCAAAAGAGCTAAAACTTAAGTAAAATAAAATGAAGTAAAGTTGAAATAAGACAGACTGATCCACTCAATCTGACACAAAATCAAAGAAAATTGCACCAACCATCTTGGAAGCAGAAACTGCTATACAACCATGGCGGAGGGTGAAGGGGGATCAGGAGGCTCTTCATCCTCATCTGGTGGGGACATGTAACGGCACAAAGCTGAGAGCACTGGTGTGGGCGCATCATGGAAATGGGGGTCAAGATAACAGAGAGGTGCTTGCAACTCAATGTGTGCAATTAGGAGGGTGGAAATGTAGGTTATAAGGGCTTTATCAGCCTCAAGGTGTACTTTAGGTAGGGTGGCGATGATTGCGAGGTTGCTGCATGTAATGCATATCTTTGGGCTAAACTTTGTGCCTGCTGCAACTTTTTGAACTGCTAAATGCGCCACCTTATAGTAGCAGAGATGTTTTTTATGTTTTGGAGCATTGTACTAGGTAGGATAGGAGGTGGCAGGCCCACAGTCAGTACTGCAACTGATTTTACAATGGCTTTACTGTATGGGTGACATTCCAGGGAGGCAACTGCTACCTCAGCTAGTTGGTGGTCACTTTTGAATGAGGTGGCATCAGGGCGAGGTACATAATGGCGCTTTGGAAATTTGGGCCACATATTCAGTATTGAGGTACATTTTGAATGTGAAGCCCAGCCCATTTGTCTTAGGGATAAGCTCACATGATTCTTCAACCTCAACCAAGTAATCCCATGGATTTTGGTTGAAGTTTATTGGGTTATCTGCATATGGGTGGTCTGTGGTGGGTGGGTGGGAGGATGATTTAGAATTTACTGTAGTCCATTCTGACTCCTGGTTGGTGGGTTCAGGAGAAGAGGTTTGTTGAGGTAATAGTTAGTTGATTGATTCGGTGGTTTTTGTAGCTACCACCTTGGGAGAGGGAGAAAGGATAGTGCCACATTCAAAAAATGTAATGGGATCAGCTATGGGTATCATCGTGTGAAGAGTTGGGTGTGGGTGCCACGGCTCAGGTGATGGAGGGGCAGAGCCGTTGCAAATGGTCCAGTTTGAAACAGGTAGAGAAGATGGTGCTCTCTCCATCCACTCAGGCCCAGAAAGGATGGCCAGGGCAGGTGGGATAATGGTGCGATGGTGGATTGAGAGAGTTACTTCTTTTGATACTGGACAAATAGTTGCAAAGGCGTGGGGCCTGAAAGACGGGTGGCTCCATTGTGAACCACAAATTGTATTATAGGATCAGAACCATATTACAATAATCCAGAATTAATCACATTATGTAAAATTTTGGGTGGTATGTGGGTATAGAGGCCCACGAACTGAACCACTTGAGTGGTATCAGTGGGTAACTAGGTATGAGTAGTTGGGAGGGGAGTGCCCTGGAACTCCAGGGGGATGGTAGCTGCCACAGCATAATTGGCTTCACTACAAAAGCTGAGACCAAAATACCCCTTGTAGGGGCAGAAGTTAACGAAGCCTGCATGCTGCATAACATTCTAGGCTAATTCGATAATAGCTTTGTCTAAGTAGGGGAACAACTTACCATATTCAACTTGAAGGCTAAATCGCATGTTGCTCCATGGGAGCATGAGGGGGCAACATGGCACCGCCTGGGTTTGGGTGAAATGTAAGGCTAAACCCTTAGGTGAGACATAGCGTTATGAAGAATTTGGAGGGCTAGCTAAGCCAGACCGATCACATTTTGGCAATGGCTGAAAAACATTAGGAGCTGGTACACCATAACCCCACATGGGGCAGCGGGCATCAATTGCATCACCATAGGTAATGTGAATAGGGCGATGACAAGTGGAGCTGTTTTTACTATTTTAAACTATGGTTCAACCAAAAGTGAGTGAATTCAGAGAGAGAGACTAATAAAATAACCTTAAGATCTCCTAGTTTTTATTAGTAGTGTTTATTTTGCCTGTGTATATATACCTTTCCTGTTCAAAGTAAACAGAGTAGCCTCAATGAAAAGCTTACATTGAGAGACTGCCTTAGGTAGCTCAGAACCTAAGAGATTCCGCTGGAACCACATTCACTAATAATTAAATAACCTTCAAAGCCCTAACCTTTAGAGTGGATGACAAAGTTCTAAAACTGGTACTTTCTGCCAGGTCCTTCTGAGGCTCCTAGTGAATACTTACCTTCATTATGAACAACTCCAGAGAAGACAGACCTCTCATTATGAGGGAGAATATGGTTTTATTCCAAGGGTCACTATAAAAAATCTTAACACAATGCTATCTCAACCACGAGAATTTAAGTTCCATGCAACCATGACCTTAACTATCGCAGTTCCCAATGAATCCATATACCAAATTCAGGCTCCTGATGTCACCCAAACAGTTTGAGAGCTTCTAGGAGAAGTTGTAACCATTGTGAGAGAACTAGTCATAGCTGCTCTACCTGGACTATTCAAATGCACCAATTTTATTCCTTGGTGGAGCTTTCAAGCAGTGACATAGAAGCAGATTGCACAGATTCATACCTCCAATGATTTGTACATACTACTTTACGCCAACACATGCAGTTGCTCGCACTTCACCACATGGAGATACAGCTCTAGCTAGGATTGACCAACCAGATTCACTCCCAGCTCCTTGAGCTATACGACATAACCTCTAATTTTGGTAAAAATAATTGGGTGGCCATCATGAGTAACCGTCAGGAAATCAATGACATCCAGGGCCACCTTGCTAAATTGACATTGGAGTCATCCAATACTTGCAAAATGAATTTTTCCCAGAGTATGGACTAATCAACCAATGGTATGGATCAAAGAGTAGAACGTGCTTTATCCACCCTCCTTGTCCAAATTACCAAAGATCACCAAGCAACTGATTCTAAACTTGTCAATTTGTTTGTCTGCATCGAGCAGCTGAGAAAATGACTTGCAGTGATGCCAACTCCAGAAGCTACGGTGCAACATGAGGCCCTCAGAGGAACAGGACCCAGTGGTAAAGAAGGAGAATGAGGGCCCCCTGGGCCTGGAGGTCCCCAAGGCCCTTTGGGTGCCTCCTCGCCTTCCAAACCCTTTTTTAACTAAGACCATGAAGCCTGACTTAAGCCTCAAGTGACAGCTGTTATTGGTGGCCCATGGTGTTCAAATGACTTTTAAGGGGAACACTTAGATGCTGATTTGACCTTCCCCACCTTGTACAACCATTATGTGAAAATTACAGGTACCTGCGCCAATTTTGTCGCTTTCCAAAACCAAGCAAATCATCACTTCATGCAGATGATTACCGAACTCCAAACAATTAAAGCTAAACAGGATGCACTCTCTGAGCAGTTAACCCATCAGTTCAAAAAGATAAAAAGTCTATGCCAACTTTTAGATTCTAAGGCTCCCCTTAATCATGTCAATAAATGCTACGCCACTATCCAGGACGACATGAATCTGCCATCAGTTTGATAGTGCTATCCCACAAACTGATATAGGCACCATGGAGCCCACTAACTCAGACCGCCCACTCTCTTCTGCCATTCATGTCCTCTCTGAACCCGCCAGATATTTTAAACATTCTATAAGAAGAAGTATGTCCTGGGGGTTAATACAATCCAGTCATACCTCTTTGTATATGAAGGTGCAATGGAGCCAGCTACTGACTGACAAAAGTGCCAGCATATACAAGCCTGTCTAGTTGGCAAGGCACAAGAAATTGTGATGCCTTATTTTAAGACGTGCAACATTTGATCAGCTTTTAAGGAGGCCCTACTAAAAAAATTAAAAGTAACTTGACCCTCTCTAACCAGAAACAGGCTTTTACGCGTATTTGCCCAAGACGTGGAGAAACCCATATTGAATTTGTGAAATGCTTCTATCATGACGCACAGACGTTAGCTTCCTGTGACTGGGTTACCTTGGATGATCACATCTCAGCTGTTCTCTCTGCTTTCAAGCACAGCATCAACCTAGTACTCTATTTCCAGAACGCCAAAAAGTTGTTTAAATCCATCCTCACCATCAAGGATCCAATAATGGAATTGCCCAAGCCTGAAGTACGCCAAGCTCCAAATAATGGAAATTGACCCAATATCCATGCTGTTGGCCACTTTCAGAGATCAAAACTGTGTTGCGACCCATGACCATATTGCAGAATATTTGGACACCAAGAAAGTTCTTGTTGAAAGAATCAAACTGATGAGTTGGGAAAAGCGTAGTCAGCTTAGGATGCAAGGCACCCTCTTCTGATGATGTAATGCCTCAACCTCAACCTTCTCTCACTCCACGCGCCAAGTGTTATGTTATGAAGAAATCTGAAGAATTGGACGTCCCATAATTCATGATTCTGAATAAATACTTATCTTCCTCTTACAATGTCTTTCCCAGACCGCTCCCTCCAGGAAACTACATTTACTCAATCCCCCACATTTGACACTGAAGTTACCCGAGTAGAGGACATTGTCCACAAAGTGAAGATCTTGGCCATTATTGACACTGGCTCCCCTGTCAACGTCATTTCCTCTTGGTTGGTTAAACGGATAAAAGTTGTGCCAGATTATAATCACTCCCTTGACTATGGAATGACATGACCTCATTGTACCCACTCCTTGGGAGCCTACTTGTCAGGGAAATGGCAGAAGAAGTTTAGACCAGCCTGCCAGTTGGGATGCATAAGCACCCAAAAAGCAAGCCAGAATGCCAGAGGCATTGCCAACTAAATGACATTGTATGGAGCTGGGCATTGGGAAACAACGAATCATTGGTGTAAGACAATAGTGAGTATAATCCTGAGAGCAAACCAAATTGAGCCCGCCCCAGACCCTGGAGGTCTTATTACAGGGGACGGAGTCACAGAAATAGTTTTGATATGTTCACCATTATATGGGGCTGATTAAACTGGGGGAGACAAGGGGGCGGATCCTTGCTTGAAGATGGTGGACATAAGGCCACAAGATCCCAGTATATTGTTGACGAAAGTTCATAAAGACAGGGTTATATTGCCAGAAGTATCTAGCTCGCTTTATCCAATCTACGACAGTGCGGGCCATAGTGACCATGAGTACTGGTAGGGCCCATCTGGTGTACGGACTGACAGGCCACCAGGGGAAAGCCATTGGGAATGTGGCCAGAAGGAAATCAATAAAATCAAACTAATTGGTTTTTTGAGGCAAAATTTTATTGTAAAGGAAAAGAAAGAAAATTGACCAACAATTTTCTCAGTGCAATGCAACTGATTAATTAGTGGTCAATTGATGCGGGGACAAGCCAGGATTGGGACCCTCAATTTTGACCTAACTGGCGAATTATTCAGGAATGGGGCAGATAACTTCACTGGGAACTGACATCAAAGAATTTGGCGGCAGGCTGAGTCACTGTCAATTTGACCTCAAACATCTAAACTGAGGCTCAGATATGTTTCCAATGGTTGGCGTGACAGAGTTTGGCCCAATGAGCAGCAGGAATCCCTCAAGGCCACCCCACATAGGGGTGGTCCCATTTGGTTGGGAACAGGTTCAGGACGCCCAACATGCCCATGCCCAGTCGCTAGCCATTCATTCGGTCAAGAGTGTTGCATCAGCCACAACACCCAGTTTGCTGGAAGGGAGCTTTAAACCTCATTGATGGTGTCCAATGCTATTACCTGCCTGTTGAGGATGATCCCAATGATTTAGAGGGGGTTGAATTTTTTGATAATAGTGTTGGCCAAATTGAAGCTGTCAGAGATTCCAGTTGATGGGACAGTCTTCATCCCTTTCTGACTACATGCAATCCAAATATCGGGCTGACTCCCACTCAATTTTGGGTCAATTGGTTTCATTTTGGTGATCTCAGTGCAGATTTCCCTGATTAACTGTACCAGTTCTGCTAAGGTGAGTGTGGGCACTAGGGGCAGAATTTGAAGTGGAAGAGCTGTTACCCAGCGCTCATCTACCATGTGGGCGAGGTTGCCCTGGCTAATGAGGGGTACAGCCACCCTCTTCAATACCTTCTTACTCAGGAATGGGAAAAGGGCCCGATCAACGGCCAGGGGATGTTCCTCAGGACTTACATTACCCTTTTCTTTTTCCAAAGGAAGGGCGCCACCACCGGGAAACTTCTTGAGGGCCACATTATTGTGCGCCTTGGGTAACTTGATCGCCATTATCATCATGGCTTTTTGGGGAGGGTGGGGAGCATTGGGGTGGGATTCGTGTTATGCTTCAACCAGTTCCATACAGTTTGCACAATCACGCACCTTGACCCAACTGTTCTCATAGGCTGGATACCCTTTCCAAGCCACGAGATATTGAACGGACCATCAGGACTTATGGGAAGCCAGGATATTCTCCACCTCTGCCTCTTCTGCATCATTGATGATGATTGGTTCAGGTTCTGTGGGAACCATACCCTTGAAGGGTGACAGCTGTGAAACGTGGAAGATGGGATGCTGTTTCCAGTGAGCCAGAAGCTTTAACCTGAATGCACCGTTACCCAAGACCTCTTCCACCAAATGGTGACTTGAACGCTTACTTGCAAATTTATGAGAAGGGGCTTGAATTTGTAAATGGCGGGTATTGAGCATAACATAGGAGCCCACTGTTAGATCATGACCTGGGAGCCACTTATGATCCACGAACTGCTTGTAGTCATCAATAGCTTTGGTGAGGTGTTCCTGCACCAAGGATTGAGTTGACCTAATATGTTCAGCGTGATCCGCAGCAGCTTGGACCTTGGGCCACAAGCAAGGTCTGACCAAAAATGAAGGAATAACCCAACATCGCTTCATAAGGAGAAAACCCTGTGGACGTGTGCGTCCCATTGTTATAAGTGAATTGAGCGAGGGGAAGGTCGTTGGCCCAGATATCCTGTGCAGCCGCAGCATAGCAATGCAGGTACTGTTTGAGGACTTGGTAACTCACTCAGTCTGTCCATCAGACTGGGGATGGTACGCTGTGGAGTGGCAGGGGGATATTTTAGGATAGATAGGAGTTCACTCCAAAACTGCATTGTGAACTGTGAACCATGGTCGCTGATGATCTCCTGTGGGAGACCAAACATCGAGAACACATGGCGTACAAAAAGGCAGCAGTCTCCTCTGACGTAATTGCAGAAGTGCAAGGAATAAAGAGGGAAAAGTATTTGAAACAATCCACCACCACCATCACCAATGTGAACCCATTAGAGCAGGTGAGTTTGATGATAAAGTCCATGGACACTGACGTCCATGAACCCTCCGCCTGCTGTAAGGGGTGTAAAAGACCATTTTTACTGGAGCGGTCCAACTTAGCCCAAGCACAAGTAATGCAGTCGGTGATCCAGGCTGGAACTTCTTTTATCAAACCTGCCCAGTTGTAGGTCCACTTGATCAAGTCAATGAATTTCCTATTTCCAGGATGACCAACCGTGGGGGGATTATGATGTGCGTGGAATACCTCAGTTCTGAAGGAGGGAGGAACCCAAATGCATGACTGAAAATAAATATGACCCTCCTCTAATGAGTATAGGGAGTGTTTATGCTTTTGGTGAGATAACTGCTCGACCAGCTACACGCCCTCAGGGCAGGCCATTTGACTGGCTAAGACCTGAGCAACTAATGGAGAATTGGGGGCCAGAGTGACGGAATAAATGACAGGGGGTGACAATTGACAGGATATGAGTGGCAGGATTCATGGTAACGAGATTCACTTCCTCCAGGTCCATGGGACAGTGGGTGGAGCAGAGGCTGAGAAAATTGGGAAGTACGTTGAGCGCACCTTTTATGAATTCATATTTTAAAATAAAACTGCACAATTCCCGATAGGTTTGGGCTTGCCAGTGCACCAATTTTTGGGGTTTACAAAAGTACAAGAGAGCCTGGTGATCCGTGTGGACTGTTAACATGTTGAGCACCCTGTAACAGATACCTCCAATGAGTTAATGCCCATGCAACGGCTGCCAACTTCTTGTCATAAATGGCCCAAGACTGCTCCATGGAGGTGAACTTCTGGGAAAAATAAGCAACCGGATGTTCCAAACCATCATGCTCCTGAAGCAATACCACTCCCACTGCTACCAACAAGGCGTTGCATGCAACAATATATGGCTTGGTGGGATTGGCGTGCTTCAAAACGGGAGGGGACACAAACACCTCTTTAATTGATTTAAATGCCTGTTGGCATTTGGGTGACCAGTGAAACGGTATGTTTTTCCCTGTAAGGGGGTGAAGTGGGGCAGCAAGCTGGGAAAGTTCCAGGGAAAATTTTTTCAAGAAAATGATGGTTCCCAAGAAACTCTGTAGTTGTTTCTGGGTAGTCGGGGTTGGCCATTCTCAGATAGCATCCAACTTATTGGGAGGGATTGCATAACCATCTTTAAGGATGAGGTTCCCAAGGAAGGTAACCTCCTCCTTATAGAACTCACACTTGGAAGGCTTGACAAACATCCCTGCCTTATGCAAGGCGGCCACAACTGCTTCCAAGTCAGTAGCATGTTGTTCAGGAGTTGGGGAGTGAACCAGAATGACATCAATATATGCAACTGCGCAGGTAAACTGGAGGTCACCCAGTACATTGTCAATCATACATTGAAATGTGGCAGGAGCATTCTTCAGCCCAAAGGGCATCACGCGAAATTGGAAAATACTGCGTTTCATCCAGATCGCTGTTAACTATTCTTGCCCTTTCATTATCCAAATTTGGTTAAAGGCGTTTACTAGATACAGCTTAGAGAACACACGGGATTTAGCGATTGCCTGGCTGATCATATGCTTCAGAGGCAGGGAGTAGGGATCAGAAACTGTTACTTTGTTTAAGTGGCCATAATCCACGCAGGGATGGAGGGAACCATTTACTTTTTTGGAGAAGACGATGGGGGACGCGACTGGCGAGGTCTCCTTGAACAGCCACCCTTTTTCAGCTTATCGTCCAACCAAGTGTTGAGTGCAATCTTTTCCTCCACTGTATGGGGGTACAACGGACAGTTGATATTTACCAACTCCACCGTTGTTCAAAATCCACAGTTGAACCTAGTGTGAGGAGGCAGACGATCTGCCTTTTCCAAGTCAAAGATACTTTGATAGTGCATTAATCTTTCAGGAAAATTGGCCAGTATGCCCACAGGATGATGAGGGAAGTAATAGAACTTCGGCCTTGTGTTTTCTTAAGAGTGTCAATCAGAGGGAATTCACCCTCCAGTTGATCATTGGAAAACGACAACATATTAGACTCCAAGTGAATCTTGACATGTTGTCAGCGCCACCATCCCACACCTAAGATCACCGGAAACACCAAGTTCAGCATAGCAGAAAAACAATCACAGAAGCTAAACTGGTGGATCAAAAAAGGTACTGGCTGATGGATGACATATGAGGTCTGGAAGGCAGATGAAGCCACCATCACTGAGGGACCCGCGTCCATGCCCAGTTCTAATTGTTGGGCCAACTTGACACTCATGAAGTTACCCGGGGCCCCAGTATCCACCAGGGCCTTGAAGGAGACATGGTGAGAACTGACACTGATCTTCATAGGCAATAAGAAATAAGCGAAGTTTTGTTAATTGGAAGATTCAACCGTTTCTGTTGTGACTGAAGAAATATCTGGCAAATTGGGGAGAAGGTCAGAGGCTTTTGCTGGAGCAAAAATTGGAAGCATGAGGGCGAGGGAACCAACTTCCTCTATCTGGGCTTTTATGGATTCATTTACAGGTCTTCCAGGGTCAGCCAACTCAGACACAGGAGTCTCGACAAGATCAGTAACTGGGTCCATTGCTGGTTCAAAGTTGGACACTTCGTCCATGTCATTGTTGGGTAATCCTATCAAAAAATTTCCCTTCTGATAGAGGGAAGCATAGAGGGGGAAGGCATTGATAGTAGTTGCAGTGGCACATATTTGATCTACTGTTCCTTTTACGGTGGACCAATCCTTGTGATGATTGAAAACTGAATCCAAACCTGATCTAAAGACTGCCTGAAGCATATCATTAGAGAGGCCCAGCGTGGGAGTCAGCTCATGGAAGGTAGAGAACAAAGAAGCAAAGCTAGGGGCTTCAGCCATAGCATAGAGCAATCGGAATAGGTGATCCAAGCGTGACACAGGGTGTTCAAGGCAGCTGACATGACAGCCATCAGTGGAGTGGGGTCTTCTGCTTGTGAGGAAGAGCGCAGAAGGCCTCTAACCCAACGGCAGGCGTCCCCTTCCACAGCATCCAATAACGTGAGCCCTTGTTGGTCACAAGGTAATGCAGAGGTATTATTAAGCACAATTACTGAACGCATTTGCACCTCAGCGAGGGCGTCAAGAACTTGATTGTCTGTCTCCCAGGAAGGAACTCTTGAGCTTTCTTTTGGACTATTGGGAGGTGGAGGAGCAGCAATCCGCGCAGCTTGGGCGGTCTGAAGAAAGTTCTCCAAGGTAGAGCGGATACTAAACTCAAAATTGGTAAGTGACCAAACAAACAACATAAAACAGGCTACTGATTGCACATTTATTTGGTAAAGGGTAACCACTGCAGTGCCCACCTCGAAGAGCAGGGCAGAAGTGGCTTGAAACAATGGTTGGTCAATTGTATCTTGATATGGCAGAAGAAGTTTAGACCGGCCTGCCAGTTGTGATGCATAAGCACCCAAAAAGCAAGCCAGAATGCCAGAGGCATTGCTGACCAAATGACGTTGTATGGAGCCAGGCATTGCAAAACAATGAATTGTTGGTGTAGAGCAACAGTGAGTATGATCCTGATGATGAACCAGATCAAGCTCACCCCAGACCCTGTGGGTCTTGCTGCAGGAAGCAGAATCACAGAAATAGTTTCCTGAGTTCATCAGCATATGGGGTTGTTTTGACTGGGGAGATAAGGAGACGGATTCTCGCTTGTAGAAGGTGCATGTAAGGCCTCAAGATCCCCATATACTGTTGTCAGAAGTTCATGATAGCAGGGTTAAAGTGCCAGAAGTATCTAGCTTGCTGTATCCAATCTATGACGGTGGGGGCCATAGTGATCATGTTTACTGGTAGGGCCCATCCGGTGTACAGACTGACAGGCCACCAGGAGAAAGCCATCAGAATGTGGCCAGAAGGAAATCAATAAAATCAAATTAATTGGTTTTTTGAGGCAAAATTTTATTGCGAAGAAAAAGGAAAAAAATTGACCAACAATTTTCTCAGTGTGATGCAACTGATTAAATAGTGGTCAATTGATGTGGGGACAAGCCAGGATTGGGACCCCCAATTTCGACCTAACTGGTGAATTATTTGGGAATGGGGCAGATAAGTTCACTGAGAACTGACATTGAAGAATTTGGCAGCAGGCTGAGTTGCTGTCAGTTTAACCTCAAATATCTGAACCAAGGCTCAGATACATTTCTGACGGTTGGCATGACAGTGTTTGGCCCAACGAGAAGTGGGAATCCCTCAAGGCCACCCCATGTAGGGGTGGTCCCATTTGGTTTGGAATGGGTTGGGACACCCAACCCACCTATGCCCGGTCGCTGGGCCATTTGTTCAGTCAAGAGCATTGCATCAGCTGCAACACCTGATTTGCTGGAAGGGAGCTTCAAGCCCTCACTGATGGTGTCCGATACTATCACCTGCCTGTTGGGGATGATCCCTGACAATTTAAAGGGGGTTAATTTTTCGATCATAGTGTTAATTAAATCAAAACTGTCAGCAATTCTGGCCAATGGGGCAGTCTTCATCCCTATATGACTACATGAAATCCAAATATCAGGCTGACTCCCACTCAATTTTGGGTCAATCGGTTTCATTTTGGCGATCTTGGCACAGATTTCTCCAATTAACTGTACCAGTTCTGCCAAGGTGAGTGTGGGCATTGGGGGAGGAATTTGAAGTGGAAGATCTGTTACCCAGCGCTCATTTACCATGTGGGCGAGGTCGTCCTGGGTAACGAGGGGTACAGCCACCCTCTTCAATATCTTCTTACTAGGGAACAGGAAAAGGTCATGATCAAAGGCTAGGGGATGTTCCCCGGGACTTACACTACTCCTCCTAGCCTCTTTGATTTGACTCTCTGGTTGTTAAGTTCCTGCCATTGTGTTGTAAAATGACGTTATGACTTTCTTATTGACACCCAGTTCCTAGTTGAATTTGATACTCTAGTAAGCCATAAGGATCTGTACAGATCTAATTTTAGGGTACTCCATCCCTCTTGTTGTGAGTTGACGTTCACAAAAGAAAAAAAAATGGAAAAGGAAACCCCAGTGTTGCCTACTTGAACACCTGGACCACATTGAATGGCTAGCGTATCAGGTAATTAGACCAAAAACCAAGCTGCCGCCTTCCCTCACAGAGGCTATGGAAGGAATGCCTGTACATGCACCTGGACGTGTAGTTATACCGCCTAAATTGCAGATACTAGTGGATACTGGTCTCCAAGTTACCATACCGCCAGATCACTTGTTGGAGATTCAAGGAGAGTGTAATCCAGCCATTCGCAAACCATTTACATGTCCTGGAGTGCTGGATCCTGCTTACCAGAGTCCCTTCACTGTCTTAATGACTAACTTTACTGATCAACCAATGCAGATAACTCAGAACCGACCCATTGCATATGTACAGATATTGCCTGTCAACCAGATTGAGTCCATCCAATGATGTGGAAATCTGCAAGACTTTGGAATTGATGCAAATATGATAGCCTGAGTCAAGGTGGGAATTGGTAACATGCTTACTTGTGAACAGCAACAACATGCTGATTTTCTACTTGAAGAATATGTTGGTTTACTCTCCACTTGACCAGAAGATTTTGAGATGATGAAGGGGGTGCAATATCAATTGCTGAAAATTGATGCCCCTCCTATTTGTACCCACCCCTATTGAATGTCTAAATTTGAGGAAGCTCAGGTCACAAAAAATTTGAAACAACTATTGGACGCTGGGTTACTAAAACCATACCATAGTCCCTGGGCCTCTCTTTTTTTAGTACTAGATGGTCCCAACCCAAGGGGGGATTCATCGATGCTTATTGAATTACGCCTGGGCTCCTAAGAGCCTGAGGCGAGGGAAGGGAGGGAGGAGGCATCGAGAAAGGGAGGGGGTTTGCGCGCCAGAGCCGTGCTGCAGTGACAACTGAGCGGGGGAGGGTTGGCGACATAGTGCAGACCTTCAGGGCCATCTCAAAGTGTACCTGAAAGTGGGTGATCATGTGTGGAAGGGTCCAAACCTGCTGGTCAAAGGCAGCACGAAGGAAGGAGTTATGGATGGTCCAGATGGCTGTGGCATAGGCGAGGACACGGAGGGGTTGGTGGTAAACAGGCAATGTCTGCTCGAACATGAGGTCTTGCACAGGGTGTCCAAACCAGGGCTGAGCATGGAGGAGCGCGCGGGCCTTTGGCTAAAATGCGGCGACACCTGGACAGGTGAAAAAACGATGGAGGTGGGAGTCAATAGGCTCCACACAGCGGGGGCAGCTTCTGTGCTGGAAGGTAGGGCCAGTCCGGTCCCCTGTCCTGTATGAACAGTGGAGCACCCTCCATAAGGTGTTGGACACCTTTGCTGACAGGATGGGGTGATAGACGTCCTTCCACAATTCCTTAAGGTCAAATCTCACGGAGGGAGGAGCTCAAGGAGTCTTGGGCGGATGGGAGGACGATCTTGGGGGTTGAGGCGAGTTGTGATAACTTGTCCATTGTGCACAATTGCATGGCGATGGGGGCTGAGGCCAGGGCCTTCCCTTCTGTATGGGAGTCCCTGGGCCTCTCCATTGTTGCTTATGTGGAAGAAGGATGGAGGACCTCATGTAGTAATGGACTACCGACATCTGAATGCCATCATCTGAAAGGATAGCTACCTGCTATCTAGAATTGATGACTCCTTATTCCTCTTAGCTGGGTCACAATTTTTCTCCGCAATGGACCTTGCTAGTGGGTACCTGCAAATAGAGCTTTCCCCAGAAGACTGAGAAAAGTGTGCGCTCATAGTGAGCAAGGGCTTAATCAACCCTAATCGCATGCATCAGGGGCTGTGCAACGCCCCAGCCACTTTCCAGTGGGCTATAGACTGCCTGTTGGGAGACCTAAATATGTATTGAGTTCTGGTCTACCTGGACGATGTAACTGTGTTCTCATGCTCACTTGACCAAAATTTGGCCCACTTTAAAGAAGTATTTGGACATCTACGCTCTGCTGCATTGAAGTTAAAGCCCACCAAATGTCATTTCTTCCAGACAGATATGGAATTCCTTGGTCATAAGGTCACCCATAAATAAATTTTGCCCTTGCCTGAGAAAGTGACTGCTATTGAGAAAATGACTTGACCCAGCAGTTTGCGTGATATTCATGTATTTCTTGGCATGGTCAGGTACTACCAACAATTTATACTGCACTTTGCCAAGCTCGCCAAGCCATTAACCCACCTTCTCCATAAAGACGTTCCTTTCCAATGGGAGGATGTCAAGTAGTAGTCCTTTGATGTCTTAAGAAAAGCCCTGATTATGGCCCCTATTCTGGTACATCCTGAGTTTAATAAACCCTTCATTATATTCACTGACGCTAGTGATGTGGCTGTGGGGCCATTCTGGCTCAACTGGACACAAGCCAAGTTGATCATCCCATAGCTTAATAGTAAGATGCTGACCCAAGCAGAACGTAATTACAGTGTAACTTAACATGAGTGTCTAGTTGTGTTATTGACCATCAAACGCTCCAGCCCTTTTCTGTATGTGAATCACTTCACTAGTGACAAACTATGCCTCGCTACAGTGGTTATAACAGATGGAAGACTCAGATGGACGATTGGTTCAATGGCCCCTTAATGTCAGGAAAACGGCAAGTAAGAATTAGACTGGCCTTCCAGCCCAGATGCCAGAGCACCCAAATGGCAAACCAGAATTCCAGAGGCACTGCTTCTGGTATGATGAATATGGAACTGGAAGGGAGCTTAATTTTCAAAAAATAAAAACTGAATTTTGGGGAGGGTTGTTTTTATTGGAAAATTTAAGGAAGGAAGATTGACCAACAATTTTCTCAGTATGATGCGCCTGATTAAATAGTTGTCAATTTTGAGGGAAAATAAGCTGGGATTGGGTCCCAAAAGTTTGACCTAAGCAGCGAATTATTTGGGAATGGGCAGGTTATTCTCTGGGAACTGACATCACAAAATTTGGCAGCAGACCGAGTCACTGTCAATTCAACCTTGAACATCTGAACTAATACTCAGCTACGTTTCTGATGGTTGGCACAATGGCGTTTGTCCCAATGAGCGGCAGGAATCCCCCAAGACCACCCCACATATGGGTGGACCCATTTGGTTGGGAACAGGTTTGGGACACCCAACCTGCCCATGCTCAGTCGCTGGGACATTCATTTGGTCAGTGGCATTGCATCAGGCGCAACGCCCAATTTGCTGGCAGGAAGCTTCAAAACCTCATTGATGGTGTCCGATGCTATTACCTGCCCATTGGGGGTGATGCCCAGCGGATTTTGGAGGGAGGAGATTTTTTTGATTGTCATGTTAACTGAATCGCAACCATCATGCATTCCAACCAATAGATTGGTCTTCATACCTTTTTGACCATTTGAAATTTGATCATCGGGCTGATTGCCACTCAAATTAGTTGTGATCAATTTTATTTTGGCGATCTTGATGCAGATTTCACTGATTCCTTGTAACAGTTCTGCTGAGGAGAGTGTGGGTACTGGTAGCAGGATCCAAACGGAAGGGCTGTTGCCCAGTGCTCATCTACCATGTGAGTGAGATCGCCCTGAGTAATGAGGGGTATGACCATCCTCTTTGGTACCTTCTTTCATGGGAATGGAAAAATGGCCCAATTGATGCCAAGAGGTTGTTCCCTGGGACTTACACTTAAGCTCCAGAATTATGACTTCTCAATAGTACACCATGCAGGGATGATACACCAAAATGTTGATAGGTTGTCCCAACTTCCTATCCTGGCTCTTTACACTTCCAAAGAGGTTTAGATCTATAAGCTCATTGAAAAACTGGAAGAGTGGAGCCATGAGCCATTGGCAATGCAACAGCACCTAAAACAGATAGCTGCTCAGACTCAAGTTAAAGATGAATTTTTATATAAGCAATTTGGGACTCCTTGGCTACCATATGTTTGACCCTATGCTTGTACCAAATCCGCTCTGGAGGCTCATGTTGCCATGGGGCATGGCGCAGTGAAAAAACCTCATGGTGGCTGAGGGACCATCATTACTGGGAAGGAATGATTGAGACTTTCCAGAATGTTGTTGAAACTTGTCTCACTTGCGCAAATCAGAAGCCACCCAATCCTCCATACCAACATCATGTCATGAGTCCCACAGCCACCTTTGCCACAGTTAGCATTGATATTATTTAACCCCTGCCTATGGCAATGTATGGTCACCATTTTATCATTCTCATGGTTGATCACTTTAAAAATGGGTTGAGGCTATCTCAGTTTCCTCACCAACTTCCAAAGCAACCACATCCTTCTTGCTGAAGTAGGTCACTTACCATGGCAGCCCCAAGGTGCTGCTATATGACAATGGTACCAATTTTATTTTTATTGTGGTTGCCGATCTTAACTCTCTAATGGGCACTTATCACACTTTCACCACCCCTTATCATCCAGCTACCAATGGAGCTGTAGAATGAGAAAACGGTTCCTTAGTTCCCAATCTTCACAAGATGGCTTCTTCCAATCCTTCAAAATGAAATGAATACCTACCAGTGGCCTTATTAAATATTGCATTAGTTACCATTGAATCATTCAAATGTCACCCTTCTGAGCCCTTTATGGTTAAAAACAAAATTTGTTCTCTAGTGTGCAGCCTATACTCAACCTACCATACCAGAAACTACTGACTTTGCCATAAAAAAGATAGCTGACGAGTTATTCTGGTTACAAGCATTATCTGTTAGATCCTAGGTACTATTTGACTAAGGGAAGCTGATCAATGGTATGCCTGGCGGCCAGTTTTGCCTGAATTCCAATTGGGGGGCCTCATCCTATTTACCATCACCGTCCTGGGGACAAATACATAAACTTGATACTCTGTGGTTTGGTCCTTATTGGTTGATCTACCATCAAGGTCCCAAATATTCAATTGCCTCTGTGAAGTTGGGGCCATTGCAAATTTGGTACATGCTAGATTCCTCCAAAATTATGTCCTTCCTTGGCAAGATCTTGAGGGAGCATTGTCAAGAATCATGACAATCAGACAGACCTGAGAGGGATTTAAACCCCAGTTGCTCCAGAAAAAACAGAGAATCTTAATCACTGGACCATGAAGGATAATGAAATCCTAAATGGCGAAAGGAAACACAGCTTCCATAAGAACCTACCAATCTTACTAACAAAGGCACCGAGTCAGCTAATGAAGATCTTGCCATTTAGAGGTCCCTGGAATCAGCCGCTCTAGCTAAAGAGAGTTGGATTAAAAAACCTACGCCACCTGCCACATCAGCAAAGAGATCACCTTAATATACTCATTCTCAATTATCACAAAAAGTTCCCCTTAAGTGAACCAGAATATCTTGGCAGTCTATAGATATCTCTGAATTTTGATTAATAAAATAGCCTTCAGATCTTCTAGTTCTTATTACTAGTGTTTATTTTGCCTGTGTTTACAGAAGACCTTGTCTGTTCAAAGTTGACAGAGTAGCTTCAATGTCAAACTTCCGTTGAAAGATTGCCTTAGGTAACTCAGACCCTAAGAGATTCCGCCAGAACCACATTTGACTAATAATCAAACAGCCTTTAAATGCCCTTACCTTTAGAGAGGATGACAAAGTCCTAAACTCTTCATAACTTAGATATATACAATGGGATGCCTCCTTAAGGAGGTAAATGGTGAGGACAGCAAAATATTCATTTGATAAGTAAATAATAATTTATTCAAAGAAGAGATGACCAACAGAGGGATAGGTTAAACACAGCTTTAATATAAAAGGTATGATGTGCTAGAATTAATTTGTCAAGGCTTTGAGCCAATATTAGCCAATAACAAGAGACTATCCTAGAAGGTAATCTTATAACTCAAGTATGAATAAACTCATGACTTAGAAACAAGATAAAATTTCCTTTTTTGTAAGATTATATCTTAAGAACAAATTAACCTTTATTTAAAAATCAACATACTGACCCATCCTTATTTTGAACTACGTTTGGTAATTTTCAGCACTGTTGATGTAACACCTTGAGCCTCATCATTCACATTCTTAGTATCAACCTGGGTCTGCTTGGCCTTAACCCAGCGTTGATCCAAGGTATATCTGTGATTAGGGAGTGTGGACAACTTGACCCCTTTTTCTTACCTCTTTGTCTCCACAAACTAAAACAGAATCCACGTCATGAGAAATGAAAATGGACTCAAGCTAACTTATTAAAATGGAATCAATCCTACTTTTATATTTGTATCCAAGTTAGATTAGGTCTTGAATCATTCAAGCATTTTTATCATATACTTTCTACTTATAGTGCTGTAGAATGGGTTAATTTACCTTAGTTAGTATTGGATAAAGGTGACACATGATAACCTATGACAATGGGATAATACAATTAGTTTTCATATCTTTATAATAGTTGGCGCTTAAAAGATAATTTAGAAAGCTTTATTTTTTATATATTATATGAAAAAGAAACTTTTGCTTAATAGTTTTTGCTTTAACAACCAATAATATTAAAATTAAGCAAGACAATTACTCCTGTTACATACTAGGCAAGAAGGTAGTTGTGCTACAAGCCTGAGCTTATATTTCAATATTTGAGAAAAAATGCAGGTAGTTTTATTATAAAACTAAGCTGCACCCATGATAAATTTGCTGTAGACAATTAATTCTTATACTGGAAACAAGTTGGAAGTGCGCTCATAAATTAGATTCTTTATTGGAAGATCATTATCTGTTTCTTCAAGAAAAATTAGAGTGCAATAAGCATTGTTAGACAGAGCTGTCAGGTTTTTCCTAGTATATGTGAAGCCTCACCATGGTATTTTTTTATCTTACTATTATGCTGTGTTCCTAAAAATTCACTCTGTTTTTTTATTAATTTGCAGTGCACTACAGGACTTATTTTTATATAAGGCTCAAAATTATTTTTTTAATTACTTATTACTATGAAATTGAAATCAAGTATACCTCAATTAAGAGCAATAGAATCAAATAACAAATTAAGTATAAGATTGCCCTCCCAGTGATCCACTGATGAGATTAAGTGAACTTACCTCATGACTTGAATTATCCACTATTATCACATAATTATATATGATCTTCACTCCATTTAGCTCTAAAGTGGTATATTCCCATTTTTCAATTTAGATCTATATCTTTCCTTCCCCCTGATTTATATAGTACTATAAATAGTAAGAAAATAATTTTGAATGAAAACTAATACAACATATATATAATTTAGTTTAAAGTCACACTTTTTATGGTAATTTTGCAGGTCTCAGGATAGCTTTGCCCCCTATCTATACCAGTTGTGACATACTAAGCCTACTTCAACTGGTTCTATATTGCTGGTATTTTTCATTCCACCAAGCACCAGCGAGCAACCAAGCAGAAATCCTGACAAGGTCAACTGTTAGTATGACTTTACAGAAAAAAAACTATAAATATATCTCTAATATATGTTTAATTTTAAGAGTTCTGTCAAAAAATCTATAGATTTTCTTGATTTTAAGATGAGTAAGATACCTGGAAGGTTTAAGTTAAGTTAAGTATCAAACTTTATCATGACCCCCCTATCCACCCTTTTGTTCCATGCCATAATTATTGTGATAATGATATGGATGATCCACACTATTGTTCTTGATGCACTGTCTGGCACTACCCCTCACCCTCTGTAAAGCTGTGCGCCGCTTCCACTCCCACCTAATGAATCACTTTCAAGCTTGTTTGTTTGTACACCTACCATCCCACCAATGCCAGTTGGTGCCATCCTGGTTTCCCATATGGTTCCTCTCATTGGACCCTTTCCTTCATTCATGTTCAGTTTTGTCCCAGACCTCTCCTGCCTCTACCCCTATTCCTTCCACTGGAAGTTCTGCTGGCAACAGGAGGTATCTTTAGCTCCTCTGGGTTGCTCCTCATTTTCTTGGTTTTGTAGTTGGTGTTTATTGGAAGTGTCCATCCCATGATCAGCCTTCCCCAAGTAAAAATTTAAGAAAAATAAAGTTTAAAAGTTAAGTATCAAAGTTAAAAGGCAACAAATGTTAAAATTGGTCTTCAAGTACTGAAAGCCTTGGTGAACCTCCAAGGCTGAGAATCTCAGAGCTCTAAAACTAGAAAACTTAAGCTGTCATTGATACAGCTGATAAAAAGAATACTGGGCTTCCAGTCTGGGTGCATCAGCAACCAGTAGAAATACCAGAATGCCAGAGGCTTATCTGGCCTGATGACTTTTAGCAGGGACGTTCTAGGGTTCATGTGATTGAAATAAATGTTCAGAAACACACCAAAGGCCCCCAAAACAAACCAAATGGCTGCTATGGGGGCAATTGTGGGTCTTTCTGGGGCAACCTCAAGGGTGGGAGAGGCATGGATGATGACAATACCATCAAGTTCTGCAGTTGATGGCCTTTGGGTACAGAATTATAATAGTTTAATTGTATTTGGGCTGTAAATTAACACTAGTTTCATTCCATTCAGGGATTTGCAATTTTAGTTGATAAATCTGCAAACCAAATTGATTTGATCTAATGTGTGTTCATATTGAGATCTAGGATTGGTTTGAGATTGTTGATTAAGTTTTGAATGCCTCATAGGGTCAGTGGTGATGGCAGGAATTTGGATTGAACCCCCTAGCTACACAAGGTTAGGAGCTATATGGGGAGAATGCTCAAGATAATATGGATATTTTGAGGGCAAGTAATTTAGGCAATCATGTGATATATGCTTGTGAGAGGTTCAACAGAGTCAGACTAGTGGAAGAACACTTGAAGATCAAATTTTACCAAATTGGTGGGGTTAGCGGAGAAAATCCATATTGAGGGAGTATGTGATGTGCGCAGCAGATTGGCAGCTGTAATCAGGATAATATTTTCTTACAAACTTGGCAATGATGTTAAGTTTCTGGATCAGTGAATTAAAGTACCCACTCAATTATCAATGGTACCACCAAACAAATAGTGGCATAATTTTCCAGATTTCTAGGAAATGTCATGAATACCTTTCAATAGATGTAGTCCATGGTGAACAAGATAAGAAATGAAGTTTTTATTAAAATGAAGTTTAAATCAGATTTGAATTTATAACAGACCCTAGGAGGGGCTGTTGCCTTTATAGGATGGAGAGGAGAGATTTTACAAGAAGCCCAAGAACTGGCCTGGTCCTGGGACTCATGAGGCAAACTCTGGATGGGTTAGGAAGAGTAGTATAGGGTGGAAAATTTTTATAAAAATTTGACTGCTTTGTAAAAGTTTTGAAACCTTGGTCTGCAGCTTGGTGGATAGTGAAAGTTAGAAGACCCAACTTTACATGGAATGAATCAAAATGGTAGATTGGCGCATCCAATTTTGCATGGATCCATTCTGACTAGACAAATTAGCATACCTTTGGGGTGGATTGGTCAACCCAGAGTGTCAATCCATATTCTGTTTAATTAAATATGACTCAAACTAGCTGTTTAGATTTGTTTAGGGTTATTTGGGGTTTGAAGCAGATTTTTGCACTTTTTTGAATGACCTTGAGTAACCAGCTAGGTGTAGGATGTGCCTTAGGCACTGCCAGAGTCCCTGGACTGGACTACATCCCTGAAAACACTCTCAATCATTTCCAATAAGGAGGAAGAAGAGAAGGGGGAAAAGATGGTGGATCTTTAGGGGGCAAAACAGAGCCCATCACTCATCTACCATATGAGCTAGGTCATTTATCTGGGATAAGGTTTTACTGGAGCCCTGGGCCCCCTCTTACACATAAAAGGGTACTACTCATAGTCCAGATTAAGAGGCTGAGCCACAATACATACAAAGGCTAAAACTTAAAAAATCAAAATTTTAATGAGATTTGTCTTGGGGCTCCAATAGCTATAGTCCTAGACAATCCATTATCTACATGATTGATTTTTTCAATATTCCAAAGCTATCTTTATTACTTCTGCCCAAAAATATATATAACAATAATATTGTTATATGCAATTTATATAAGTTGTAATAAGGTAAGATGCTAGGTTAGTTGGCTATTGGTATATCTGACATATTCATAAATGGCAGTTTATCATGCCACATAAAATCTTCACCATCATGTATTAAGAACCAATACCATTATTTTTTATCAGGAAACAGGCTAATTACTATATCTTATATATAATCAATTTTAAATTTTTGTATGTTGCAATTATGGGTTTCTAGTTTAATCTACTATGGGACCTAAAATGTTATTAACCTTTCTGTCAAACAATACTAACAAAGGTACACTCTTCCCATTCTTAATAACCTGGAGCTATAATAGTTCAGCTAAAATCTTATTCTAAAAGTGAGGTCTAGCATTCCAGTTAAGTTTCTTGTATAAAAAACCATATTTGTTGTAGTCCAGTTTTATAAAGCTACTAGCATCCAGATACCCGTGCTTTGCTACGGTGTTTATAGCTTAACGGATGATTTTAACTTATTTTAGTTTTTATATCAAAAGATGGCTATTAATAAGTTCAGAAACCATTAAACCTATTGAATTTCCAATCTCCAACCACTTAGTCAAAATTAATTAAGCCTGCCAGTTTTTCTTAAGCATCAATCAATTATATGAAACTATTGAGCCCATCGAACCAATCAAAAAAATAAACTACCACTTACCAAAAACCAATTGTTGAACTTACAAAACAGCTAAAAACTACCCACTTATCGAACCTATGAAACTATCGGATTAAATGAATATAAAATTCTCAGCCAAATTGCTATCTAATTAATATTAGAAACATATATGTTTTAGACCTTATATAGAACAATTATAAAATTTATATGATTTTTTTAAAAATAGCATATTGCCATTCCCAAACTTTATAAAGCACTTGTGCCAAGTTTGATGATTTTTAGCTATTTGCTCATGAGATAATGTATCCTATATAAACGAATAAACACAATGATCATTTTGTAAAGCAAGGTTTAGACTATATCTTGTTGATACCCAGTTTAGCACAGATTTGTTTGTGGGTTTAAAGTTTACCAGATGATCCTAATCGATTCTTTTTCATATTGTAGATGGCTATCGATACAATTAGGAAATCAAATTCTATTGAATCGATATAAAATTACCAACTACTCAGCCAAACCCAATTAAACCTATCAAATTATCTAAAACATCAACCATTTACCTGAAACCATTGATCTCATCGATTCAACCTAAATCCACCAACCACCCCCATCCAAAACCAATTGTTGAACTTTTAAATCAACCAACAACCACCAACCACTTACCAAAACCAATTAACTTATTGAACCAACCAATCACTAACTGCTTTTTAAAACCGTCAAGCTTAATAATCAATCCAAAACCACTAACCGCCCGCCAGAACCATCTAAACTATCGAATCAACCGAATATCAAACTTCCCAGCCGTAACAATATACCGATTTTCATTAAAAACATATAAAATTTTAACTTGTTACATATAAAATTTTTTTATTTTACTATGAAAATTAAAAATCCGGCTTCGAGGTGCACACAGACCCCCTCTCATCTACCTATATCCAAATTTTCAAAGCTACATGCTGTAGTTTTGGCTGGGCATCGTGCACACGTGCGCACGCTTGCTTATATTATTATAAATACATGGCTTCATTTAAATTTAGAGCTCAAGTAGGCAGCTATGTTTTATTCAAATAAAGGTTTAACTACAAGAGCTTAAGAGGTTTTTGATGGCCCATTTTGTAGAAAACTTAGTGCGGTAACTTTATAAGTACTATAAAGAATGTTAACCCTTTGCACTCCGAACCATTCTGGACGTTAGCTACTAGATACTCAGCGTCACTTTGTGGCAGAAACGTGCATTTACGAACCCTCATATTATTTAGTATAGTTTTGGAACCAAGTAACGTATTATAATGATATTGGACTTATATGAATTGGTAACATCGAGAAATGTATATTTGCAAAAGAAATCAATATTTTATTTTTTATAATTTTGTAAATTATGAAGGGTGGTTAGCTGAGCAGGTAAAACTGCTTCCACCTAAGTGCAGGTTTTGAGTTCGAAACCTGTACTGGCTAGTAGAAAACTTCTCGGTGTGGTATATTTGTCCCAAGGTCGACCCACCTCGAATAATATATAATTTTGTAAAGTATGATAACGTTTGAAACACTCCCCAATATGTACTGCAGGCTGATTTGTGCATGTTTGACAATAGTAAGTTGTTTGACGTCTTCCATCAGATGTTTTTCTGTCAGAACAATACAATCCCGTTTTCTTTCTCCCACACCGGGAATATGCAGTTGATTATTCAGTCTAATGTCCGCCGAAGATGAGGATGGACGTGTTCTCGGTTCCCGAAAATCACCTTAACTGGTCTATAAGTGCCTTCACAAACTTGAAACGCGTCATGGGTGTTTGATTCTTTTTCTTCAGTGATGCGATAAATTATGTAGGAGTCTAACATGTCTGAATAAGCGTCTATCTGGAACTCATCTTCACTACTACTTGTGTCGTGAGACTCACTCGTGTTTGGATGTTTTGCCATTGTTCTAATAAAAAAATGAATAAATACATGAGTTGAAAATTTTTAATTGTTATTACAAACTCACAAAATGATATTTACCAAAAGAATATCACTTTTCCGATCACTTTTTAGAACAGAGTCGCTTTTTCTCACTTGTTAGATCTATCTATACCGCTAGGCGTTTCAAATCAGACCGAGTTTGGCTTTGAAAATCTTTTCCTCCAGTTTTAGATTTGTTTATTTACATTTATAAATCTCTCTGCCTCGCACCATACAGTGCGAGGCATGCTCATATAGCAACCTTTCTTCTACAAACTCTCCTTATCGCTCCTTTCAAGTGGCGCAGTCAAGTGCTCGGACCGTAGTGAGCACACTTCTCACGCTCTCTTCTGACACAAAATCCGCTGACATTTTTTTATATATCTTAGTAATTTTACCATATTTTGATTTGATTTCTTCTGTCATTTCAAAAGAAAATTTCAGAAAAACATGCATTTCTCAAAAAGTTGTGCTGGAATAAGTTAATTACCCGTAATCACTAATAAACTTTAACGTCCCCTGAGAGGGGACATCCGAGTGATATGCTAGAATTATGATGTCCCCTGAGAGGGAACAGCGGAGTGCAAAGGGTTAAATCTTGACCAATCTAAAAGCTATGGATGCAACCCTTGCAATATAACATTTAAAATATACATGTTATCAATTCAAAAGCTAAAGGTACATCAGCCGTTTAGTAACAGGTAGTTAAAATCAAATTAGACAAATTTATTATTTTGAAATATGGGCTTCGTAAGCGCCGACAAAGTTGACCGGGCGCAATAAACCTAGCCGCTGACCTTGAATAGCTCAAAGACACTCAGGAAGGTAGACAAGTCAATCTGAGCTAAGCTTTCAATGTCTCGTTCTGACCAGTTCCTTTAGAGTTCAAAGAAACGTCTTTGGCCTTAGAAGCACGTCTAAGTATATCTTGGTACCCGTCCCAATTTCTAAAAGATAAATAAAGTCAAGCAAAAATCTTACGAATGTTCCTGGGTGATGGCTTGAAGGTCAGCCTGCAGAAAACTAGCCATGAATTCGCCAATATATGTGTTCTTGAAAGTAAGAACAAGTCGTTAAATCAAATACCTCGTGGTAACCCACCAGCCCCTCCACCTGATTTCCGTAGGCGTAAAGATTGACATCGACCCCAGTGTGGCCGTGAGTAGTCCACTGGGAGGGTTAGCACTTGAATAATAAAAGACTTACCCCAAGATGAGCCCTCCGACTAACCATATCAGAAACGGCATCGATCACATCATAAACATTGGTTGAGTTAAGAGCAATCAATTCGGCTTCAGTAGCATCAGTAATCCCCATGTACTGGGCGGCAATCGTGTTGCGGAGGAAAGTAGTTTTTGTATGGCCTGAGTATTCAAGTATACTGCGGGCAATTGCAAATGAAGATTTCTTGACGCGAGAGATCACCTCAGGATACCTGATAATTACAATTGCAATTTTAAAGCCTTACCAAACATATTCGGGGTATTCAGGGCCCACCTGGCGGCCAACAGTGAAACCACCCGTTTCATGATCACTTACTGAGATCATGATTGTATCGGGATGAGCGGTGACAAACTCCTTGACGGCTTCGACGGTCTCGTAATACGCTAGAATGTCATGAACGTGTGCGACGGGATCAAGGTCATGGCCAGCCATGTCAATCCGCGAACCCTCAATCATCAGGAAAAAGCCTTGGTTGCTATGTAGGGTCGCCCCTTCCAGAATATCCAATGCTTTGTGGGCCATTTCCCGGAGCGAGGGCTGGACCAGCGGGTTACGGTCTATCTCATAGTCCATGTGTTTTGGGGCGAAAAGTCCAGCGATTGGAAGTGAAGATTGTTTGGGGCTGACTGCATCAAACTCTTCTTTAGTGGTAATAAAACGCCATCCCTTCTTCTTTCCCTCTTCGAATAAGTCTCGATCATCCACCCGACAGCTACCGTTCTTGGCTTTGGGTTGGAAAAAGCACTTTCCGCCTCCAAACATCAAATCAACGTTGCGTCCGAGCGAGTAAAACCCAAGCTGCTGTGAGGCAATCTCTCCCCCTCCATATCCCGATCGGGAACATGAGCCGAAAAGGCCGCTGGCGTCGCATGTGTGATGCGGCTCGTGGCTATCAAGCCTGTGAGATAGCCTTTCTTTTTGGCTGCCTCTAATATCGACCCACGTGGCTTCTTTTCAGGATCAACTATTGATTTTCAAGTTAGCATCCATTTTAGCCCCAACGCTAAAAGTTTAAAACATTACCTCCTATAGCGCCATTATAGGTTTTTGTTGCGCACGAAAATGCTGTTGCTCCTGCCCCGGAGTCCGTAATATAACTATTAGATGACTCGGTACGGATTTGTCCAACCAAAATTTCGTCTAGAGGCGTCACGCTGCCATACTTGGAACTGTTGAGATAACGTGCGTACATTCGGCCATAAGTCTCAGAAGCTGGCCCAAAGCCATCGGCGATCATGGGGATGACATTTCTTTTAGGGCCTTGATAGAAATACATAAATAAAAAGAAATTGACTAGTTTTTCCAGTTCATCTTACCAGGAGGCGATGCCGAAGATATGAAGATTCCTAGGAGGATGACAACGATAAAAAGCAAAACACCAAAAAGGATCGCAAGTTTCCTCGGTTGCTAGATTAAGTTAAAACAGGGATCTAGGAGAGAAATGAAGCCAATAAAAGCTATATAATCAAAGAGAGGAGCAAAAATACTTGAAAAACTTGTAGGCTTTTTACAAACGGTTCCATTCACCAAAACTTATTGTGATACTAAGCCTCGATTTATCAAATTAAACCAAAAATTAGAGTTTGGAGAAACATGTCAGTACGCTTTAAAAGAGGAAAAAGATATAAAGTAAAAATGCAACAAATGCACAAAGCATAACTTACAAATAATTTGGCCGAAGAGCTAGAATTGGGTTTGAAGTAAGATCCTGTGAGCTGATTGCTCTCAATCGATTGCATATTATAGACCATTGGCTAGATTTCAGAGCTATATCTGAGCCACTGCGACAGTTTTTGAGTTCTAGTGAAAAAATAGAGCGTGCGAGAACAAAAACTATATAAGCTGTAAGGCGCTATACCGGAACTGGGGAGGAATGTAGCAAAGGTAAAAGACACTAGCGGGATAGCCTGTGTGTTATTTATACCATGGCAATAGCTTCCACCTCTAAGCTAACGTAAGTGAAGCGTGCCGAGAAAAACGTTGAGACTATCAGTCTAACACCTAATTAATGTTTTGGATGCATAAAAATCTCACATAACTGGTTTTCACGATGTACACGATACAGCTAACATGGAGCCTTAAAAGCCATACTAAAAATGAATGCTTCGATATAAACAAATGAAACCTACACGCTTGACCACGAGATCATATCAGTTTTTTCCCCAGGCCATGCGAGAACCAAGTTGGCTTGAATGGTATGATCTCATGGTCAAGTGTGTAGGTTTCATTTGTTGATATATCGAGCCATTCATTTTTAGTATGGCTTTTAATGCTCCACATTAGCTGTATCGTGTACATCGTGAAAACTAGTTGTGTGAGATTTTTAATCATCCAACTTTCATTTGAGTGGTTTTACATTTGGCCAATTAAATTAATTGTCTAATTTATTGCTTTTGATGGTCAACTGAATACCATACTTTCGACTAATTTTCAAAGCGAACCAGTAATAGATGAACCCTAAGTATGAAGAGTGGATATCTGATCAAACCTGTTACTAGATTGGTGTTATAATCTTGACCCATCTCAAAATAGCTGTTTCTAAAAAATTGGGAAAAATGATTCAAGTTTTACCTTATGGTAAAAAACTTAAGTGCATGATATGCCTTATGGCTGAAGGTTGTTAGAAACTTTCTTAACATTTTATCGACTGTTATGATAGGATACATTCATTGTGTTTTGCCATCTAACTTTTAAAAGGATGTTACCTGAGATGGTTAGATTAATCAATTAATGGTCGGATTAGCCTAAAACTGTTTATGACAGCAGGCAAGTAGCTGGTAGAAAGATTAGATTTTGTTTGATTTGGATTAAATTAGGTAGCAATTTAGTTGTGGTGGTTTAGGAAATCATCTTATAAATAAATCATTATAAATGCATGTTTATTTCAACCTCAATCCTAGGCTATTTACCAAATTCAGATAAACTTGACACAAATATTCTATGATATATATATATATATATATATATTCAGTTAACTTGATTAGTTCAATGTTTCAGTTATAAGTTTGGAAAATTTTACTTATTTATTTTTTATTATTTAGTTGATTTTAATAGTCAATTATATGGCAAACTTTCAGATATTTATCTATATTACCTCATTTCATTTACTTGGTTGATTTAATTAGTCAATCTATAGTAAATTTACCGATTGCCATCTACAATAATTCATTTTGGATCTAGTTGAATTTATTGGTCAACCTATGCAAAAACAATCCACATTCATAGTAATTTAAGCTCATCATACTATGATCTCATACTTGAACATACCCCCCAGCCATAGGACATATATCATGTCAAAAAACTTCCTTTAAAAAAGGCTCTAAAATGTATAAAAATATTGAGAAATTATGCCCCTTCAATAAAGCCCTTTTTGAAGTTGGCACCATCTTTCAACCTGACTTATAGAATTTTGCTCACAGATGTAAATTAAAGCTTATATAGGATTAGGTTCAAGTGTAAACTATAAGCAACTTAGAATATACATTGGTGAGTATATATATTAGAAATAGCTATTATAAGGCAGTTTAAAATATGGTACCAACTTCAAAACAGGTTTTATTGAGTGTTGAGATCTGGATATGACTGGATGATAAGCCCAAAATAGCTATGGTGGATTGGCTAGAATCTGCTGACCATGATTATAGAGTATGATATATGAGCACCTTGGGATGTGGTGATATTAGGTCAGGAAGGGTAATTATTGGATTGCCTCCAAATAAGGCATTAAGGTGATGTCAACATTTGATATATATTTAGTAAATTGCCTTGAACTAAGGTGATAGAGAATTTAAGAATACCATACTTGGCCAGAACTGATGAAAATATGGCAGAACCAAATAGGCTAAGCTAAGAGAGTGGTATCATCCAAAGTCACTGAGATATAAGTGAGATGAGATTTTTGAAAGGGGAGGATTGTTAGTAGGGAAGAGAGAGAGTGGAGCAGGGAGCATCTGCTATATATATTAAGTTAAAAAAAGAAGTGTTATCAGGGCAATTTGCTCCTATTTATTATATTATATTATATTATATTTATTTCTAGTGTGTGCTGAGGACCAACAATCTCCATATCATCCATCCTATATCTCAGTGATCTTGACCCTGCACAAAAACCCTTTGGCATATTTTTAAGATATTGCTAAAATTATAACAGGGGTGCTCATTACAGGGGCTCATTGAACAACCACAAAAAATAAAATTATTATCCAGTCACCAGCCATGGCATCTCAGCCCTGCACTAAAGAGGAATCATCCCAATCTTCTGTGCTTGCAGAAGCTTCATGACTCAAACTTTTTGTGGACACCATGCTCAAAAAACAAGAAGATCTCCTTCAGGAGTGTGACAATATTAGAAATCAACTTGAAAATGTGGTTAGTCAGTTATAGGTACTTTAAAACTGAACAGGCAGCTTGCCAATAGCCTGGATGATGCTACGGAGCAGCTACACTGTATGGAGTGGAAGTTGAAACCTACCTTTTACCCACCTCATCTCCAGCAGGAAGTGAAAGGACAAAGGGTCGCTTGGAGAGGATCATTTTATGATGTATATCAGACTGAATATTCAGATGAAGAGCTTTTCACTGAGCATGAAGGCAGCATGAGTTGCTCAACTTATGGTGGCAGCTCAAGGAATGACTATGTTCCAATCCAACAAACTCATATGTGATGGCAGTCCTGCCCACCAAGGCTTGCAGTTATGAGTGGGAAGAAGAGGTCTGCACTGACAAGCTTGCTCCATTCAACTGCAATGGAAATATCAACAATTATTCAAACAATTTGAATTTACTATGGAATGAGCCTCAGATTGCTATAAGGCTAAATTACTGATATCCACCATGGATATTGGAAGTGCCAATCAAGTTACTTGCTTTTTCCAAACAGCTCCGTTTCATATCAGGAGATGAAGAAGCTTGTGCCATGGTTGTTTGGAGGCACTGCCAAGATGTTGCAGTGGAAGGCTGAGTTTTTGACTATAAGGTTTCATCATAATGAGACTCTAGTTGGTTTGCAGACTGCTTTGACAGAAGCTCACATGCTAATAGAGGAAGGCACTCTAGCTGAAGCCAATGTGGAATTGTGATGACCTCTGTGGTGAAGTCATACTGCAAGCTTTACAATGTCTTAACTCTGTTTTTAGAAAATGATGTATCCCTGCTCAAAATTTTCCAAATTTTGCGCTGTCTATCCGCTACCTTTACTCTGCCCAATACTGAGAGGAAACCTACAGCATCAGTCATTGAACCTTCTTATTCAATAAAATTATCTCACCCTGTTCAGAGTCCATCTAGTAACCCCCAGCCTTGTTATAACTACACGCCTCACCCTCAACCAAGTTACTATCAGCAGTTTAACTACTGGGCTGGGTCCATTTATGCCAATTACCCACAGTCCAACTTTAGGCGTGGGCCATCTTACAATAATCATGGATATAGGCCCTATGGGGTAAATTGTTTTGAATGCGGTCACCCTAGGCATCTGGATGAGGTTGCCCCAATTGTCAGGTCCATTATGTACACCAGGACCAGTACTATCAGGGAAAAGTCAGAGCAGAGTAGAGATGGGACTCTCTACCTCCACTATCCTAATCCCAACGTCTCACCTGAACTTATCAACATATCTTCAGAGAAAGTCCCTCCATATGATATTGCATTCCTATATCAGCAGCCGGTTGGAGGGGTGAATATATTGACATGAGTGAAAGCCAAGGCTGCGGTGGAAGAAGGATCTCAGGTGCAGACAAAGATGTATGCTTAAATATTTGACCAAGTTTAATCTGACAAGCTGGACTCATCTGCAGATGTACCTTCCTTACAAGAAGTAAATGCTGCCCTTCTGGTAGACACTATTACAAAGAATACCCCTGTTATAAATTTGGACAGTATTGTTAGGATCCGTTGTGTTGTTCATACAGGTAAAACCCACTGAGCAACAGACAGACAATGTGGGGATTTTCAGTCCTTCAGACACACTTGAAAATATACTTAAAATAGAGCAATTGCCCCAATCAATTCTTTATCTATTTTTTATAAATACAGCTACCTTTCTCTGTCCCATTTCTTCTCTACTATTAACAACATTTCTCTCTCAATCACCCATCTCACTTATATATAGCGGCTTCAGGCGATACTGCTCTCATAGCTTGGGCTATTCTATTCCACTAATTCTCCTTAGATTTTGCTTGTTAAATATCTAATCCTCTGTCGCCTTAATTGTAGGCAATCTACTTTGTATTCGTTGAATGTCAACATCGCCTTATCACCTTATTGCCTTATATAGAGGCAATCCAATAAAAACCCATTATATCCCAATATCGCCTCATCTCAAGGTACTCGAATAATTGTAACTGATATCATTTTTAGCGGATTCCGCCTTGGTGTCCCACTATTATCATCCAGTCATATCAGAATCTCGACATTACCCCCTCCTTGACTAGATGATAAGATCCTATTGTTTGTAAGGTTGGAGGAACTTTGTGTGTACTTGGTTAATGATCTGACCACTTGCAGGATCCTTGATGGTATATGCGTTGACTCCATTTTTCTATATAACTTTGAATGGACTAATCCAAATACTGGCCAGCTTGTGTTTCTTGCCAAATCCATGTTGGTCATGGAAGAGAACCATATCACTTTCCTTGAATGGTGCCAGCCCGCTACAACATGCCTAATCAGCGGCCTGATTCCTAATCTTCTTGGATAAGCTGAAGGAATATGCTTCAGTTTGCAATTTGGTCAGAATGTTTGCAAGGTTAGTCAAATAGTGGTAGGGTTCCAGTCCACAAAATTCTTCTAAACATGAATAAAGTAACGCCAGAAGAGCTGGGTGCCAGCTGTATAGTAGTTGGAAGGGACTCTTCCCTATGGCGGAATGGTAACTAATGTTATAGAAAAACATGACAGTGGAAAGGAGAGAGCTCCAATTGGAAGGTTGATCTGTTACTAATTTCTGTAATATGTTCACCAGAGTTCCACTCACCCGTTTGACCATTCCGTTGGATTTGGGGTGATATGGGGTCATCAGAACCCCGCGGATTCCCATAATCTCGTTCAGTTTGGGTAGGATGTGCGAGGTGAAGTTGGTTCCATTGTCAGTGAAAATAAACTGAGGGCAGCTGTGTTGCTGAATAATGCATTCCATAATGAACTTGGCCACAGTAACTGCAATCAAGTCTCATATCGCCCTTTCTTCAACCCACCAGATCAAGTGGTCAATAGCCACAAGAATGTACTTACACCAGTTGACTCCTGTTGGCAAGGGGCCAACGACATCAAGGGAAACTGTGTGCCAAGCAAAATATGGTTTCACTACCTGATATGAAGTCTTGCGGTGAAATGGCTTCTCTACTTGGCACTGATGGCAACAGGAAATAGTTTTGAGCACATCAAAGCTCATACTTTCCCAATAGTACTGGGGGCGTAACAACTCCATAGTCTTACACACTCCACCATGCCCAACTGCCTTGTGTGCACTCATAATGATTCCCAGATGTTCTGAGGGGTGCGGAAAATTCACTGTAGAATTGCCAATCCGCTTGTACAGTTACCCATTCCATTGGAAGGTGTTTGTTTGCATCTCATTCAACACTTTGATCATCTGGGGTGGTTTGTCATCATATTTTCCGCTGGGCATCTTATTGTACATCACGTCACTGAGGTCTGCTGTTACTGAAATAGTTGGTAATTGAGATAAACTTTCAGCGTTCTGATGCTTTAATCCTGGATGATATGGAATCTCAAAATCTTAATCCTGCAACTTAAGAGCCCATCGAGCCAAATGGCCTTCAGGTTCTTAGAGGTTCTGCAACCAGCGTAATGATGAGTGATCTGTTATGACTAAACTTTACCCCGTGCAGATAGACTCTGAATTGCTTATCCGCGTAGATCACTGCTAAGCATTCTCCTCAGTCACATTATAATTACGCTCATGACAGTTCAGACTTTGACTACAGTATGTTACCAGATGTTCCTCTCCCTCATCATCTTTCTGAGAAAGTACAGCCCCAACTTTGGAGAGGGATGCATACATTTGAATGATAAATTCCCAATCAAAGTTCAGATATTGTAACACCGGTGTGCTGATCAACGCCATATGGAGTGTATCAAAATCAGATTAACGATGTTTCATCCATTCAAACACAGCATCCTTTTAACAACTCAAATAGCGGCCCCCAATACAGCTAATATTAGGGATAAAGCGCTGGTATTAACTGACCATTCCCAAAAATATCTATATGTCATGCTTACTATTGGGAGTAGTCATTTTGCTGATGGCCTCCACCTTAGCCAGCTGTGGTTTCAGCCCTTTAGAGTCTACCACAAACTCCAGGTATTCCAGCCGATCTTTGAAGAAGTTACACTTTTGAGGTTTAATTTTATTGTTCGCCTCATCAAGCTGGTGGAATACTACTTCTAGGTGGTTGAGATGCTCTGAAAAGGTTTGAGAGAAAACATTAATATCGTCGAGGTATACAAGGATGCATGACAGTTTCAGGTCACCAAGAATAGTATCTATGGCACGCTGAAATGTAGCCAGGGCATTGCACAGCTCTTGAGGCATCCTCATCGGTTGAAAAAGGCCTTTGGAGGTGATTACAGTGCATTTTTCCTGTTCCACTGGGGTAACTCAATTTTCCAGTAACCTGATATCAAGTCCTACGCAGAAAAATAATGGGCTCTCCTAACTGGTCCAAAGCATCGTTGAATCTTGGCAAAGGGCACAAATCCTTTTTTGTAATACTGTTGAGCTTCTGGTAGTCTATTACTACACAGTTAGTGCCATCCTTCTTTTTACAATTAGAACAGGTGAAGCCCGCGGGCTTTTGGATGGCTCAAGCATCCCTTGCTCTAGCAACTTGTCGATTTCATCAGTAACAACATCTTCTGCTGCCCATGATCAACAGATCAGCTGAGACCTTTTAGGAGGATAATCTCCTGTGTCTACTCAATGGACCACCCCCCAAGCACCCTAAGTCATGATTGTTGACAGTAAAAATCATCTTATACTTCTGAAATAAAGCTATTGCTTGGACTTTTTGTTCTTCTGATAGTCCTATTAAATTACTCCACGGTATCATCATTAGTACATCAGCAGGTGACTTGGCCAGTAGACCAAATTCATCCAATGACCCAAAATCATGAACCTGATGGACCTCATCTATTGGATTCAAATGTAAATACGCTACAATTTGGTGTTGATGGATTTGCATTGGTTCACTCTGGAGGTTTGCTAGCAAAACCTTAATCTCCCCATGTCCCAGAAGTATAATCCCTGGAGCCACATGCAGCTCAAACCATGTTTGATAGTAGAGTCCAATGACTTCCCCATATAACCCACTAGGCACTTCCAACTCTAACTCAGAGTTCACTAGGACAAGATGGCCAGAAGGTATAGATATGGGCCCTGCTGCTCAGAGAGGTATCCCTCGATATTTGTATATCTGTAGGGAAAGAGGCCGAGTCTTGCTCTTTAGTCAGTGATAGCGAACTGGCATCACCCCGTCACTATAGGCAAGGTTGATATGGCTCATATGCACTGGATCCTTCGGTACTCCGCTAGTGATGAAGTAAATTGAGATCCGCTGACCCAGAATGGAGAGGGTCTCCTCCATCATAAAAATGACAGCCCCAAAATGGCACAGGAAAGCAGTCCCAATTAACAGGTCATAGTTTTCTTTTGGCAGCACAATTGCTGGGGCTTCAATGACAATGGTCCCAAAGTGCAGAGGTAGCACACTGTAAGCCCTCTCAGAGACGGTGCTTACTGCTCCAGCAGTTCCATACACCATTCAATGGTCCACATAAGGTTTAAACGTCAACTTTGCCATCAATTTAGTGAAAACTATGTTGACTGGAGCACCAGTATCTATTATAGTGCAAACTCTATTTTTTGCTACAAAAATATCACAGTATGTACACTCAGAATAAGAAGAATATTGTCTGTTAAATATGTGAACATTTACAGGCTCTCTTTTTCAAGAAATCTCATTATCCCCTCACCAACTTGGGGGTATTCTTTGGCAATGGCATCTACTGGAAGGTCAACGTTTACTCCATTCAGAGTTGGCGCATCTGTGGCAGAATCAAGTTTGTCCGAGGAAGCTTGATCAAGCATTTGTTAGACATATGGCTTTGGATGTTTGGGGGACTCTTCTTCCACCGCTGCCTTGGCTTAAGCTCAGGTTACTACATTTACTCCTCCAACTGGCTGCTGATATAAAAGTCCGTCATTGTACTGAGGGACTTCTGCAGGGTATACTACTATTGATTCAGGGACGTTTTGAGTTGGTATCGCAGAGGTAGAGGGTCCTATCTCTACTCTGTTCCATCTTTTCCCTGATAGTATTGATCTTGGTGTACATAGTTCACACAGCAGTTATGGCAGAATTTTGCCAAATGACCAGGGAGATCGCATTCATAGCAGTTAACCCCATAAGAGCCACGTCCTTGATTATCATAAGAGGGTCCAGACTGAAAAGTTTGGGGTCATTCAGCATAACTAGCCCCAAATCAGTAAGCTGATTGTTGACAGTCAGCATAGCTAGGTCCTGGTCAATAAATGGGTTGCTGACAGTTTTCATGGCCAGCTCATTGTCGCTGATCAAACTGTTGAGTATAATTTGGCTGAGGACGAGGCACAGAATTATAGAAAGGCCAAGGATTACTAACTGGAGCTGGAGTCGAAAGAAAGTATTCTCCTGAATAAGAGGGTGCAGTAGCGGCAGTAGTCTTCCATTCCATATTTGGTGGAGGAAAGTTAAGGGATACATGACGCAAAAACTGTACAATCTTGAGCAGAGGTACGTCATCATCCAGAAGCAGAGAAATACCATTATGAAGTTTACAATATGGCTTCACTGTGGAGGTCATGGAAATGCACACGTCAGCTTCCACTAACTACCCAGCTCCAATAAGCCTATGGGCTTCTGTTGTGAATTAATCAGCGAACTCCAGGAGAGTTTCATTTCGATGGAATCTGATTGTTAAGAATTCTGATTTTCACTGCAACATCTTTGAAGTGCCCCCAAACAGGTGGAGTACGGTATCCTTTACATCCTTATAAGTGACTTAGCTACTTGGGAGGTAACAGGTGACCTGATTGGTGCTTCTGACATCCAAGGAATATATTAAAAACTTAGCCTTCTGTCTATCAGATGCACCTTCCACTGCAAACTCAAACCGTTTGAAGGACCCATGAATGTTCCTGTTGCAGTCAAATGGAGGTAATTTTTTAATATTAACCTCCTCATCCCGTTCAAGGGGTTTTGGGCCATACTGAGGAATGGTTCAAGATCCAAAAGTGGTTTCTCAATGAGGAGCTGGATTAGCAAAGGCTGGAATGTCCGCCACTTCAGGGGTAGTGTGACCTTCTGCCATGGGCGGTACCACCATTACATGAGGGAAGTGTTGTTCCAACTTGTATTTGTATCCAGTACTACCATCCTGGGTGTAGTAGCTCCACCCACCGCGCCATATTCTTCCTCATATGATGTCCCCTCTTGATGGTCATCCTTGTACCAGTGAGAAGACTGAGAGGTATCGGTCAATCTTTGTTCTGCACACTGCAGCCATTTGGTGGTATCTTTCAATTGGTTGGCGAGTTCTTTGTTTTGTTGTCCCAAGATTTACATTTGGCTAAAAGTACTATCAAGTTGGTGCATGACAGCATCTCGTTCTTGAAGAAGTTCATCTTGTTTTTTGAGCACCGCATCTAAGGTAAGTTAAGGTTCCTCAAATCCATTGGTGCAATGTTCTTTGAAGATTCCCCAGCAACACAGCTTGTGTAAGGCATGGATGGTGACTGGAGTTCCGGAGCGTTAGGTGGTTGATCATTGGGCCTCCTGTAGTGAGCAACACCATTATAAATTTGGATGGTATTGTTAGGATCTGTCATGTTATTTGTACAGGTCAAACCTACTGAGCAACAGACAGACAATGTGGGGATTTTCAGTCCTTCAGACAAACTTGAAATATACTTAAAATAGGAGCAATTTCCCCAATCAATTCTTTATTTTTTTTATAAATACAGCTACCTTTCTCTGTCCTATTTCTTCTCTACTATTAACAACCTACCTCTCTCAATCACCCATCTCACTTATATATAGCGGCTTCAGGCGAGCTGCTCTCATGACTTGGGCTATTCTATTCCGCTGATTCTCCTTGAATTCAGCTTGTTATTATCTAATACTCTGTTGCCCTAATTGTAGGCGTTTTTCTTTGTATTTTTCAAATGTCAACATTGCCTTATCACCCTATCACCTTAAATTGAGGCGATCCAATAAAAACTCATTATATCCCAATATCACCTCATCTTGGGGCACTCAAATAATCGTAACTGATATCATTTTTGGCAGATTCCGCCCTAACTGTCCCACAAATATCATCCAGTCATATCAGAATCGTGACAACCCCAAAGTTGGTGAAGGGATTGTAATTTCCTTTGGAATGTAGAGGCTTTGATTGTCCATGTATTAAATAATCAAAACTTTTATATTTAGAGTGCACGTACTGTGACATTGTTGTAGCGAAACCCAAGTCCAAGCAATAATAGATACAGGTGCCCTAGTCAACATAGTTTCCACTAAGTTGGTGGCAAAGTTGACATTAAAACCTGATGTAGATCATCGCATGGTGTATGGGACTGCTGGAGCAGAAAACATGGTATTAGAAAAAGCGTACAGTATGCTCCCCTTGCAGTTTGGGTCAATTGTTGTTGTAGCTCTGGTGATAGTGTTACTGAAAAACCATTTTGGCCTGTTAATTGGAACTGCCTCTATGTAACAATTTGGTGCTAACGTTGACTGACAAAAGAGATGTTCAAAAATCTAGGGTAGAGAATCCCAGTTATACCTCTAGCGGAGTGCTAAAAGATCTGGTGCATTTGGGATATATCAACCTAGCCTATAGTGACGGAGTGATCCCAGTGCGCTACCATTGACTAAAGAACAAGGCCCAGGACCTTCCCTAACAGGTAAGCAAACATCAAGGGCTGCCTCTCAGAGCTGCTGGGCCTATATCCATTCCCTCCAGTCACCAAGTAATAGTAAACACCGAATTCAAGGTAAAAGTTCCAGACGGACTCTATGGGAAAGTTATTGGCCCTTTTCATTAATTGCAGCTTAAGCCCCACGTGGCTCCAGCACTATACTACTGGGACATGAGGAGATCAAGGTTCTACTAGAAAATCACAAATGGAAAATTTGCAAATCCGCTGACACCAAATATTGGCATATTTACACTTGATCTCTGTTGAGGAGGTATGTAAGTCCTGGGGACCAGCCCTTGCAACTGGATAGGGATCAGCACCCCTTCTGTACAAAAAGGGGCCCCAAGGCTCCAGTGGACCCTCTGTCACAGCTGAGAGACCTAACCCATGTGATAGATAAGCGCTGGGTGACTGCTTTTCCACCAAAAGATATTCCACTCCCATCTCTTTCCCCCTCCTCAACCCTGGTAATTTTGATAGATGGGGTCTTCAGGGAGATTGCGCACATCAGGGGGCATGGAGAGGCCCCTGGGACCAACCACTCCCCAGACAAACCATACCAGAGATTTTGGGAAGATGGTAATTCCCAACATCGGAGCCTAGCTGGCGAATTCTGGACTGGGGGAGCCAGTCCAGACTGGCCTGCTCCAGAAATTAGATTGGGATATGGCTCAGATCTTGAACCAGGGCCTGAAGGACTTGGACCATCTGCCTTAACACTCTGAAATGGGTCCAGTGAGTTCAGATCACATGAGTAGTCTAATCAAGGGATCAGCTCAAGTTGCAAATAATCTGATCCAAGGACCCCTGCCTCCTGGGATGAATCTGGACCACCCAAACAATGCAAACATGCCAACTCAGGTCACCTGAACTGAGATTGGTAGTATTAACCTGCTTTGGCCCCAAGAATCTGGGAAAATTTGCAAAAGTTTTCTTGACTTTTTCCAAAATTTGGAGCAGCATTCTACTCCCCTCCAAGCCAGGCAACCAAATCCCATCGCCAACCCCTGAACAACCAATACCTTGATACCTCCCCCATGAATTTAGCCCAGTTCTCAAGGCAACTGCCCCAGCCAGGGGTAGTTGTCAGTTCATTCTCTTTCTTTTCACTTAATAAAAATCGAATTTCCCGCCTAGCTTGCCATGGCCTCCATTTAACACTTGAATTTTATAAAAGTTCTGCCAATTGATCTGATAAAATTGTGCCATCACCCAAGTACTCCTGCCGATGTTCGCTGACTGGGTTATCCAGTTGCTTGACCCCACTATGTGGCAGCAGATTGTAAACGTGATAATCCGCGTCACCCCCAATGATGAACCTGCTGCTTCATTATTTTTGCGCATCCATTTAATGGAGAACCTTTCTATCCATTCAGTCACTGAGTCCTCCAAAACTGCTCCCCAGCTAAAGCAGCACCTTAGCGCACCTGGCTCACTGCTCATGGACTCGGCTTCCATAGCTGCCTCAGCCGCCACTGGCTTGGCCCGTCAGAAAGACCTAGAGCGCCCCCTCCAGGGGAAGCTCAGTCCCAACCCTCTCATGGGTCTTACTATACCCCTGCTCACATTTATAATCACGTGGCAGCCTCTGTGCCATCCATCGCTGGCGCGCAAGCCCCCTATTTAAATCCAAAGGCCAGCAACTGTGAACCCTGGAGAAGTCATCGTCCTCCCTGCCTCTCCCGCCCTTGGGGTTGCCCCGCAAGACTCGCGGTTGCCCCCAATGCAACCATCTGGTTTGCATTGGGGGCCTTTGGTACATTAATGAACTTTAACTTTCCTCACTTCTCCAATAGAACCCCACTTTTATTAGTTGCTCGGACCACTATGCCTTTGAAATTCTGGGCCCTCCATTGGGTGCTTGCACACCCCAACTGGGAGCCCAGTCTAGTTCTTCTTAGCTGAATTTATGACAAGGTCCTTCAGTTTCACAAGTTCAGGTTGCTGGATGAATTTGGTTTACCACTTGATTCGCATCCCAGCATAATGATGGTGGTATCATGTGAAAACTTAGTCAGGTTATTGGAAGAACAGAAGGATCAGGCAATATCTTTATTTGAAAAATATAAAGAGGTTTTTGCTGCTGATGATTTTAATTTGTGGTGCACTTGGTGGTGGTCCATAAATTGGACATAGGGGAACATCCCCCATCAGGTCTCAGCTGATCCTCCAGTTTAGGGCAGCCAGGGAAGTAGTAACAGAGGAGATCAAAAAGATACTGGAGCAAGGGATGCTTGAATCTTCAAAGAGTCTATGGGATTGACCTATTCTTATTGTAAAGAAGAAGGATGTCACCAAATGGGTTAAAATAGACTTATGGAAGCTCAATAGCATCTGTAAGTCCAGGGGAACGTCCCCTTTGCGTGAATCAGACGATTTTCCCATTTCCAAATAAGAAGGGTCTGATGAGGGCAGCTGTACCCCTCGTCACCCAGGGTGACCTCGCTCATGTGGTAGATGAGTGCTGGGTAACAGCGATCTCTCTGAAGATTCCTCTGCTAGTACCTGCACTTGCCTCTGCTGAACTTGTCTGCCAAATTGAGGAAATCTGTACCAAAATTATCATAATCATCTTCTCCACAAGCGGGAGGGACTTTATAAAACCAAATGTGTCAAATTCTTATAATTAAAGACAAATTGTACAAATCAATGGGAATAAAGCCCAACAATTGGAAAATTAATAGTTGAAAAGGGACAAGTATTGAATTCTTGGCCAGAATTGCCAATGGCATTGAGTCACCGAGCATATGATTGCTGATGCCAAACACCCCTCAAAATCATCAGGGATGATCCCTGATGAGCAGATGTCACATTTGGGGACTATTGTAGATAACTTGAATCCCCTATTTAAAGAATCTGAATTTGCACCCAATGCAACTCATCTGGCCAAACAAACGCTCCAGTGATTGAGCATGGGCAGGTTGGTCATCCTAAACCCATTTCCAACCAATTGGGACTGGCCTTATGTGGGGTGGCCCTGGGGAATTCCCATTGCCCATCAGGCTAGACGCCGGCATGCCAATTGATGGAAACATAGTTAGGTCTTGGTCCAGGCATTTGCAGATGAACTGATAGTGGCTCAGCCTGCCACCAAATCCTTTGATGTCAGTTCAAATTAGAATTTATTTTCCACCTCCCCTGAAAATTCACCGGTTTAGGTCAAATTTGAGGGCCCTGATCCATGCTTTGACCTACCACCAAATCAAACACTATTTAATCAGTTGCATTGCACTGAGAAATTTATTTGTCATTTCTCTTTATTATCCTTTCCAATAAAATTCCCACTAGTACTCAACTTTTTCATTTACTTCAATTCTTCTTGCCAAAGTCCCGATGGCACTAACTTGGTGGCCCATCACCCTACACTGGATGGGCTTTACCAGTTTTGATGATTACAATTACTCCACCATAGTCAACTGGATCCAACGGGCAAGAAACTTCTGGGAATTTAACCCCATTATTGAAGCTATCCGTTATCAAGATATCAGAATCCTGTGGCCTCATATATCTCACTTTCAAGCAAGGATCCGCTTCCTTGTCTCTACTTTGGTGACGAACCCTTCCACCAGTAATTCCAAAGTAGTAAACCCATTAGTACAATCCCCTGCAGCAAGACCCGTAGGGTCTGGGGTTGTTTCTGTTTTTTCATTACTGGGTTCCTTTTCACGCTTGTTCTACATCAACGAGCCATTGTTACCCAGTTTCCAGCCCCATACAACGTTATTTAAGCGGCAATGTCACTGTCATCCTGGCTTGCTTTTTGGGTGCTCATGCATCCCAACTGGCAGGATGGTCTAAACTTCTTCTGCCTTTTTCCTGATAGCATCTATAAGAAGGACTATATACCTTGCCACGTATTGATGATTCTATGGATTTGTTAGGAGGAGCTCATTACTTCTTGGCAATGAATTTGATATCTGGTTAAATGTAAATTGAGTTGCCCATGGCGGAACAAGAGAATTGCGCCATTATCACGTCCAAGGGGCTTTTTAAACTGACTATATGCCTCAAGGGCTGTGTAACGCCCCAGCTACATTCCAACAGGTCATGGATAGCATTCTCAATGACCTGAAGCTGTTGTGTGTCCTTATATACCTCAACAATAATAACATTCTCTCACTAATCTTCTCTGAGCATCTTATTCATCTATAGGAGCTCTTCCGACGGCTTACTGAGGCCAACATTAAGATTAAACCCTGCAAATGCCACTTCTTTAAGGAACATTTGGAGTACCTTAGGTTTATGATAGATGCAAATGGGCTTAAATATTAATGGCCAAGGTGGAGGCTATCTGAAAAATGACTCAGACAAACAGTAAGCGCAAAATACAGGAGTTATTTGGATGGTGGGTTACTACCAGCGCTTCATACCTAACTTCAGTTGTATTTGGGGCCCACTATTCTAGTTGTTAAAAAAGGATGTCGTGTAAAATGGATGGAACGCCGTTAACACTCATTTGATATTCTTTGGGTGGCACTAATCAATGCGCTAGTGCTACATTACCCAAATTTTGATAAGAAAGTATTGTACAGATGGATGCGTCCCTTTCCACAGTTGGGGCAGTTCTATCCCAGCATGATGACGAAGGAGAGGAGCACACAATTGCGTACTGTAGACATAGCTTGAACAGCATGGATGAACCTTATACTATTACTAAGTGGGAGTGCTTAGAGGTGATCTACGCCTATAAGCATTTCAGGGTATACTTGAATGGGATAAAGTTTAAAGTCATAATGGATCATGCTTCATTTCGCTGGTTGCAGAATCTCAGAGGGGCTGAGAGGCGTCTAGCCCGTTGGTTTCTTAAGTTGCAGGCTTATGACTTCAAAATTTTCCACTAAACCCAAGCAAAACACCAAAATGCAGATTGCTTATTGAGATTGCCAACTTTTGCCATTATGGCAGATCTCAGTGATTTAATGTATGGCAAAATGCTCAGCGGGAAATATGACAAGCAACTTCCCCAAGTCATCAAGGTATTAGATGGAATAAAAACCAATATGTTTTTGAAGAATGTTGAATTTTATAAGCGGATAGGAAACTACCATGAATATACCAAGACCTTCTGTCAGACCAAATATTATGATGAGTGCACACTGAGCAGTTGGACATGGTAGAGTATACAAGACCCTCAAATTGTTGTGAAATTGGTACTACTGGAAAAATCATTCAGTTTGACATGCTTGAAACAATTTCCTGCTGCCACCAGTGCCAAATGGAAAAGATATTTCACCAGAAGGCTTCATACCAGTTAGTGAAACCTCATTTTTGCTTGGCATACAGTTTCTATTGATGTCATGGTTCCCCTGCTGACTGGAGCCAACCAGTCCAAGTATATTCTGGTGGCGATTGACCACTAGACTAGGTGGCTTGAGGCATGGGCAATATGAAATCTGGGGGAAAACATGGTGGCTAAGTTTGTGATGGAATGTATAATTCAGCGACATGGCTGTCCTCAGTTCATCCTTACTGACAACTGAACCAACTTAAACACCCACATTTTACCCAAGCTCAACAAAATGATGGCCATCCGCGGGGTGTTGATGACCTCATATAGCCTCAAGTCTAATGGGATGGTTGAACGAGTTAATGGAACCTTGGTGAACATACTCTAGAAATAAATACAGATTGAACTTCATATTGGAGTTCTTACCTATCCACAACCATCTTTGTTAACAATATTAGCTATCATTCTGCCTCAGGGAAGAGTCCTTTTCAATTACTATATGGACGGCACCCTGCTATATGCTTGCATGGAAGATACTGGGAGAATGGATCCTTAACGCTACATGACCAACCTAATGAATATGCTGATCAAGCTGCAAACCTTAGCATACTCATTCAGCTTAACCAAGAAGATAAAGAATCAGGCTGCTAATAAGTACAGCGTAGCAGGACAGCTCAGTTCCAAGATGAGGATATGGTTTTATTCTTGACCAACATGGATTTGGTTGGAAGCACAAATTGGACAGCATATGGATTGGTCTCTATGAAATTATTGAGAAAACATGTGTTTATCCTTAACTATCATAGACCCCACAAGTGGTCAGATTATCAACCAAGTGCATGCAAAGTTCCTCTGGGCATATAATCAATAGGAGCTTATCATCCAGTCAAAGGGAGGTAATGTTGAGATCTGGATATGACTAGACAATAAGCTAAAATATCCATGGTAGTTTGGCTATAATCTACTGACCATGTTTATAGAGTATGATATATGAGCACCTTGGGATGAGGTGATATTAGGTCAGGAAGGGTAATTATTAGATTGCCTCCAAATAAGGCGATAAAGTGATGTAAAAATTTGACATATATCTAGTAGATTTCCTGAACTAAGGCGATAAAGAATTAAGAATACCATACTTGGACGGAGCCAATGAGAATACAGTGGACCAAATAGGATAAGCCAAGGGAGCAGTATCATCTGAAGTCGCTGAGATATAAGCAAGGAGAGATAATTGAAAGGGCGGATGATTGTTAGTAGGGAAGAGAGAGTGGATCAGGGAGCATCCGCTTTAGATATTAAGTTAAAAGAGGTGGTGTCAGGGCAGCTGCTCCTATTTATTATATTTAAATTATTTTAAGTTTGTGCTGAAGACTGATAATCTCCATATCGTCCATCCTATTGCTCAGTGGGCTCAACCCTGTGAAAAAACCCTTTGCGTGTCTTTAAAATACCATCAAAATTTAACATTGAGTTTTCATAATTTTTAATTATTTTATACTTTTTAGCCTTTTTAACTTGATATATGTCCTATGGCTGGAGGGCATTTTCAAAATTCAGACGTGTATGAGATCATATATGATGAAATTACATTATTATGGGAGTGGATTATTTTTGCATAGGTTGGCCAATAAAATCAACTAAATTTAAAATGAAATATCATAGAAGGCGATCAGTAAATTTAGCATAGTGTTAACAATAAAATAAACTAGATTTAAAATGAACTATTGTAGATGGCAATCAGTAAATTACTATAGATTGACTAATTATATCAACCAAATTTGATTAAATGAGGTAATATAGTTAGACTTCTGAAAGTTTACCATATAATTGGCTGGTAAAATCAAAGTAATAATAAAAAATAAATAAATAAAATTTTTAAACTTATACATAAACTTTGGATTGATCAATTCAACTGAATAGTATATATATATTTCATAGAATATTTGTGTCAAGTTTATCTGAGATTGGTAAATAGTCTAAAAAAGAAGTTGAAATAAACATTCATTATAATAATTTATTTATTAAGATGATTTCCTAAACCACCACAACTAAAAATATACCTATTTTAATATAAATTAAACAAATTTGAATCTATCCACCAGCTATTTGCCTGATTTCATACAAAGTTTTAGCTAGGCTAATCTAACCATTACTTAAGTAATCTAATCATATCAGTTATTATTCTTTTAAAGTTAAATGACAGGACACAATGATAGTATCCTATCATAACAGTAGATAAAATGTTAAGAAAGTTTCTAACAACATTCAGCCATAAGGCATACATTATGCACTTAAGTTTTTTATCATAAGGTAAAGCTCAAATCATTTTAAAAGGAGGTTCTTAATTTTCTAATATTTTTAATATACATAATAGATTACTGGTTAGATACTGGACCAATCTTTACAAAAGTAAAATGAGACCTAAATTGGATCATCCTCTTTTATTGATAAAGATCATCTAAATTGGTCTGTCAGACATTTACCTTAACAGACTAAAGATAAGAATGCTGTAGGTTGAGTTCTGCCAAAAAGGGAAATAAAAGCCATTTGTAATATTCCAATGCCATTAAGAGCACGTTTATTAAAATAATAATGAAAAAGTTGAGAAAATTGGCCAAAAGTCCCTAGCCAATTCTTGGTGGAACCCCGTTAATTGGGGAATCACCAGTTCAAAAACCATATGGGCATTAGTAAAATCAGTTGGTCAGATTTCTCCAACCACACCACGGACCTTGGGGGAATCATCAGAAGGCACTCCCCTGACCCCAACAAAGTCCTTCAATGCACCTGCGCGGGGACCCCCCTTTTATAGGCTTGGCGGTGGACCCCAAGGTGAAGAAATTTCTCAGGTGGTAATTGGCTCAAGTTTATAAAAACGTTACCTCATGGGTATGTTTGAGCCAATCAGAATTCTGCTTCCTTCATTCTGCTGCCCTGATGCAAGTTCCCAAACTATGAAACGTTGTTCCTGCATATTTCCTAACTCAGACTCATACAGACTATTCTGAACATATCCCCCAATTCCCCATCGACCTTCAAAATTACTTTAAATACTAGATAGTCAGAGGTTGAGAATCATTGTTTTTCCTTTATTGCGTGTCTAATATAAAATCATTAAAAAACCCATTTTATTAGCGCTTTCATTTATTTATTTAAATTTTAAAAATCTTTGTGAAATCCAGCAGGCGTCACACACCAGCGAGCGCAAATCAGCTGGATTCCCACAAAATGGTGCTCACTACAGGGGATCCCTGTATAGCCAAAATTATTGCTCTTGAGGAGCAACTTGCCAGTGTTTTGTCCCGCCTTAAGGAGCTTGAGCAGCGCCCATCTAGTTTCCCCCTTGTAGAAAAATTCACTCCTGGTGAAGGAAATATCAATACGTTTCTGTATGTGTTGAAGCTGCCATATATGGCTCCACTGATACCCAAAAAGTTCAAAACATCCTACCCTGTCTAAGCCGCCTAGCACAAAAGATGATTGCTCCTTATCTGAACCCTTTTCTCACTTGGGTAGAGGCGAAGGAGGCTCTCTTTGCTGAATTAGGATCCAAACAGAGTCTACTCAGGGAAAAACAGGCCTTTATGCGCCTTAGCATTTATGAGAATGAACCCCTCCTTGCCTTTGCTGAACGATTTTGCCTTGCTGCGCAAAGGTTAACAACCTCTAACATGCTCACCTTGGATGTTGCTATCGCTGCCCTGTTAACTTGATTAGCTTCTCAGCCCTCTCTAGCTAGGCGTATTATCTCAGTAAAACGCCATTTCCAAAATATCCGTGATCTAAAGGAGGCGTTAGTAGATGTTTCTGATTTCCATTCATATGCAACCAGCACGGAAGTTGAAGTGATCCTTCCAGTCCTCACTATTAAGGAGCCATCGCTAGTTGATCAGTTGGAACCTGTTCCATATGTGCGACCTAAACTGGTTACTAGTTCTCTTATGAATCCAAACCCTGTAAGGTAGTAACAACCATCCGTCTGCACCAGCTTCCTAAAGCTGCTGTGTTTACCCCTCCAGCTAAGCTGGTAAAAGAGTGCCTTAAGGCTATTCAATCCCCTGTGGCCATCTCTCTTACCTCCATCGTGGCCTTACCAGTTGTTGAGAATACCCTTGAGGACGAATCTGAGGGGGTTATGATGACTTTGGTTACTACATACTTGGAGCCCCCGCAGAGGTAGAGGTTCCTGATCACCTGAATGCTGGAGGAGTAGATGAGACCACCATCTCTGAGAAAACGTACCTCAGTCAAATCCTAGGGTGTCCACAAGTGATTGACACTGCCAGTGATGGTGATCAATTCTTAGCTGGATTGATTCAACCTCTTCAGTGTGTTCATCCCTTACAAACCATCATGAATAACTACCCCGAGACTTCTAAAAAACTCACTTCCACCTTACGGCTCAAGGAGGTTTTAGCTTTGTCACCTAAATTTGGAGGGACTCTCACTAAGGTTGAAGTAGTCATTCAAAAGGTCCGTATCTTGGCCATCTTGGACACTGGCTCCCCAGTCAATGTGATCTCCACTAAGCTAATTAAGAAGATCAAGTTAGCACCTGACTTGGAGTACACACAAGAGTTTGGAACTGCTGGCCACAACAACACTCGAGCTATTGGGGTCTACTCTTCCCTTACCATTCGAGTTGGGAAGCTTATTTTATCAGCCCCTGCTGTGGCTTTGGATAACAATGTGTATGATATGCTCATCGGCACTCAGTTTATGATTGAGTATGAGGGAATAATTAACCTGAAGCAAGGTTACCTCCCATTACTCAACTATGAAATCCTATTAGTCTTATCCAATAAAGAGTCCAGTAAGCACGAATACTCTTGCCTGGTTAAATATCTCCTCTCACCAATACCTTTTTCATATACCACTTCTTGGCGCAACACAAAAAGCTGCCTGATTCAGTGGATGCTAGCGAAGGTATCCCTTTTTATGCTGCAGATGAGGTCGTGATCAAGCCTGGTGAACAACGAGTGGTTGACACAAAAATCACGCTCCATATTCCGCGCCACTGCTTATTGCACCTCATTAGTATTAATGGCGTTAGTCCCTTGGAGCCTCGGGTATTGCCTGGTATTCTTGACCCAGCCTACCAGAGGCCCATTACGCTGCTGTTGGGGAACCTCAGATCAAAAAACATAGTTGTGAAAAAACACCAGGAAATTGGAAGAGGATTGTTAATCCATGTGGAAGATATTGAACAGGTTCACTCCTTTGGATCCATGATGGATATGGGCCTGCCAACGGATAAACTGGTGTGTACCTTGCCCAATGTATATATTTCAGATGAGCTGACCCCAGATGAGCTGGAAAAAGTTCATACTCTCCTTGATGACTATAGTGACATATTCTCCAAATCAGATAACAATTATGGTCATATGAAGGGCTGGTGCCACTCCATTGATGTGGGTGATGCCCATCCCATTTGGTCAAAACCCTACCGCAAGTCCAAGGTGGAGGAACAGCATATGAGGACAGAACTTCAGCAGTTACTTGATGCAGGGTTGTTAGTTCCTTCCCAAAGCCCCTGGTCTTCCCCTCTCTTGCTAATAAAAAAGAAGAATGGAGAACACAGTATAGTCATGGATTACCGCAGGTTAAATAACCTCACAAAAAAGGATAGCTATCCACTTCCTCATATTGATGACGCCTTGGCCCAACTCTCAGGCTCTAATTTCTTTTCTGCCATGGACTTAGATAGCGGCTATTGGCAAATGGATCTTTCTCCTCAAGACCAGGAGAGATGCGCTCTTATCTGTAGTGAAGGTCTCTTCCAACCCACATGATTACCTTAAGGGTTGTGCAACGCACCTGCCTCTTTCCAGCGTGCAATGGATCACATATTACGGGACCTCAAGTTGACTTGTATCATTGTCTATCTTGATGACATCACGGTGTTTTCAAAAACCTTTAATGATCATGATCACTTGAAGGAGGTGTTTCAACGGTTAAGTCAGTCTAATAAAATGAAGCCATCAAAGTGAACCTTCTTCCAAAAGAAACTCGATTTCCTTGGTCACTCCATTTCTCAAGCAGGAATTCAACCCATGCAGGACAAGGTTGAAGCCATCTCAAAGATGCCAGCTCCTAATAATTTACGGGATATTCAGGTATTTCTAGGGATGATGGGGTATTACCATCAGTTCATCCCTAAGTTCGCTCAACTCAGTGAGCCCCTGGTCCGCTTATTGACCAAGAACACTCCTTTTCAGTGGGGTGTAGAACAGAAGGCTGCTTATGAAACGTTGAAGCAACTGCTGCAACAACGCTCTATTTTACGGCACCCAGATTATAATAAACCCTTCATCTTATTCACTGATGCTTCGGACTATGCCGTTGGGGCCATCTTAGCGCAGTTGGATGAAAACAGAGTAGATCATCCTGTCTCCTACTTCAGTAAGATGATTTCAAAGGCTGAAAGAAACTACAGCGTCACAAAAATGGAGTGCCTTGCCGTTCTGTTGGCTGTAAAGCGCTACCGCCCTTTCCTATATGGAACTACCTTCACTGTAGTTACTGACCACACATCTCTAAAGTGGTTACAGAATATGAAGGATCCGACTGGTTGGCTAGCTCGCTGGGATCTCAAGCTCCAGCCTTATGACATGAAGATCAAACATCATGCTGATACACGTCACTTGAATGTTGATGGGTTGACCCGTCTACCAGTCCTTCACTTGGATAACAGTGAGTCAGAAAGGTTACATGATCTTTTAATGACCCCCAGTGAATGGGAGGATGAGGATAAGCCCGTTCAGAAGATGTTTGCCCGACACTCCCATAACACTAAAGTTGAAGATGGGAAGTTGTATAAGCAGGTGGGGACTAAATGACTACCTTACCTTTAACCTTGGGAGCGTGTACCTGCTATCTTAGAAGCACACTCTACCCTAGGTCATGGAGGGGCAAGAAAAACCTATGAATGGATTAAGAATCGGTTCTACTGGGATGGAATGATGGAATCTACCGTTGATGTTTTATAAGCCTGCCTTACTTGTAAGAAGCAATCTGGCTTCAAATCTAGATACCAATACCAACCAACTACCCCGCAACAACCCTTCAACACCATCAGCTTAGATGTAATAAGTCCCTTTCCTCAGTCTACTAGTGGGAACAGATTTATCCTAGTAGCTATTGGCCATCTCACTAAGTAGGTTGGCCGTGGCTCTTCCTGCTCAAACAGTTAAGGCCACCGCCACCTTTTTACGTCAACACATCTTCACCCGTCACGGTTGCCCCCAAGTACTACTCTGTGATATTGGCAAGAACTTCACCTCCAGAGTAGTCAAACTTCTGGCCACTTCTATGGGAGCACAACAACTCTCCTCTGCTCCATATAACCCCTCCACTAATGGAACAGTGGAAAGAGCAAATGAAACCTTGGTTCCCATTCTGCGGAAGCTGGCCTCATCTGATCCTCTTCACTGGGATCAATATTTGCATAGTGCTCTTATGGCATAATGGATTAGCTATCACCAGATATTAAAAATGTCACCATTCCAAGTCTTGTATGGGCGGGAACCAGGCATACCTGCCCTCTTAGCTAAGGATGTATTCTCTTCTAGAGTTGAGGAACCAGAGAAAGTTATGAGAAGATTGGATTTATGTATATTTCAACTCCAATCCGAAGCTATGATCAATATAGCCACAACAGTAACAAAAGAAGGGCAGGCTGCAAATGAGTCCCAAACCCCCTTACCCACTTTCTAAGTTTCTGACATGGTGTTGTACTACCATAATCGCATCACCTCTAGAAGTGGTAAACTTGGAACAATCTGAGAGGGTCCTTTTACCATCATCTACAAGAGAGGAAATGAGAACTCTATTAAAAATTTAGCTACTAGTATCACTGTTAATTGTGTACATGGCCATTTAGATTTGACCCTACTCACCCCCCAACATTCTTGAGGGGGTGATGTCAGACATTTACCTTTGCAGACTAAAAATAAGAATGCTGTAGGTCAAGTTCTGCTGAAAAAGGGAAATGTCAGCCATTTGCAATATTCTGATGTCATTAAGAGCACGTTTATTAAAAATAATAATGAAAAAGTTGAGAAAATTGACCAAAAGTCCCTGGCTGATTCTTGGTGGAACCCCATTAATTAGGAAATCACCAGTTTGAAACCCATACAGGCATTAGTGAAATCAGTGGGTCAGATTTCTCTGACCACACCACGGAACTTGGGGGGAATCATCAGAAGGCACTCCCCTGACCCCAACAAAGTATTTCAATGCACCTGCGTGGGGACCCCCTTTTATAGGCTTAGCGGTGGACCCTAAGGTGCAAGAAATTTCTCAGGTGGTAATTGGCTCAAGTTTATAAAAACGTTACCTCATGGATATGTTTGGGCCAATCAGAATTCCGCTTCCTTTGTTCTGCTGCCCTGATGCGAGTTCCCAAACTATGAAACATTGTTCCTGCATATTTTCTAATTTGGACTCATGCAGGCTAGTTTGAACATATCCCCAAATTCCCCATCGACCTTCAAAATTACTTTAAATACTAGATAGTCTGGAGTTAAGGATCATTATTTTTCCTTTATTGTAAGTCTAATAAAAATCATTAAAAAACCCATTCTATTAGTGCTTTCATCTATTTATTTAAATCTTCATAAAAATCTTTTTGGAATCCAGCAGGCATCATGCAACAGCGAGCACAAATCAGCTGGATTCCCACATGGTCCAACAATTTTAAAATTATGCATATAAAAACAGAAAAGTATATATACAGCCAAATTGAGAACCTTCTCCTTTCATAGTCAGTTAATAAGTTAATAAGGGTTTTTAAATTAATAGTTGAGTTTAAGTGCTATTATAGTATATTTAGTTTTTTTACTTTATTATAATATACTCATAGGCTTCCAATGTTTTGCAACAAAAAGTATATTTTTTTCTAACCAAGGTAAGCCGACCAAGTGATGGACATTACCAAATATATGTAAAAGTAAGGAAATAACTGACAAACTAAAATTAGGCACCCCAGGGTACTCAAGCTACCCCTGTTGCCAGCGGGACTGCCAGGTATGGGAGGTTGGTGCTCTACTCCAAGGGGGTTCCCCTGCTATGGAACAGGTGTGAAGGAAAGGGTATGTGTGGAGGAACCAGAGTGGGAACCATGATTCTATGAGCGCTTTTTGCCTTGGTCTCATATATCCATAGAGCCAGGCTTGGAAGTGCTCCAGTAAGTGGACATGGAATCTGTTAATAACCCCATGAATGGTTGGGACTGTGCCCTTGAACGCATTTAATGCTATTGTATGGATTGTCCACATTGCAATGGGTATTATTAGGGAACAGAGGGTAGATGGGATTGGTGATTCGATCTGGAGTGCGAAGATGCTCTTTGATATCGAGAATTCTTGTTCATTTTGGATCTTAAGCAGGCGTGCGACTTCCTGCCATATAGCTTTGGTTGGGGGGCATGTTTTTAAGCGGTGATGTAGGGATCCCTCCCCTCCACATACTGCACATGTTTTGTGGAGGGAGTTGGAGCGGTCCGCCATCCTATAGGTCCTTCTCAAACAGCGCCAGGCGTTTGCTCTTATCCTTGGTTGTAGGAGTGGGTGGTGTGTCATTTTCCACATTGCTTTCTGTGTGGTTAAATCATAGGGAATGTCCAGCAAATCTAGGTATTCTATCCTAGCTATGCTTGGGGTTGTTGCGAGCATATCCCTCTGGGGGTGGTTTTCTGGGTTTCTTAATTAGAATTGGGGGCTGGGTCGTCCCCTTTCCTGTATAGTACCCATGTTCTCTATGTCCATCCCATATGGCGGATAGTTCAGAGGATATGTTTGAAATGAGGGGAGGTTCCATGCGGACCTGTTGCAGTAGGGTGCTTGGAAAGGTATGATTTAGTCTGGGTGGACTATGTGGGTTGGTTAATTTGAGCACCTGTGCAAAGTTAGTCCTTGCTGCTCTGGACCAATGTTGTTGTGAAAGGTCTGGAGCAAGGATTTCCTTTATCCAGGTACCTAGAATGTGATTGGAATGGCTCTCAAAATCTATTAGTCCCATGCCTCCGCTTGAGCGTGGGCCAAATAGTGTTTCCATCCGTATAGGAGGGTGAGAGCCAGGCCACATCCAGCCCTGGATAAGCGCGCGGATTGAGGTTATAAAGGTAGTTGAGAAGGCTATCGCATGGGCCTGGTACCACAGTATTGGGAGGATGAGCGAGTTAGCAACTGTAACTCATCCTGTTAGTCCTGAGGTTCTTCCCTTAAGGGAGGCGATGCGTTTGGATACCCATTGTAACAGGTTGCTTTCCATTGTCTCATTAGCATATCCCCCTGATTCTAGCCAGATTACAAGGTGTCAGAAAGGAGTGGTGGTGGGAGGTGTTGCAAAGGGTAAAATGATTGGGTTTTTTCTTCATGTGTTAGTATGAGGTTCTGATGTTGTGGCCCAATTGTTTGTGTATTTGCCTAAGAGGATGATTTCTATCTTCCTTTTGTTGAGCGATGCATTGCTCACCTTGGAGTATTCCTCTAAAGTGCGTTCCAGCTGTCAGGCATCTTCATTGTTTGCTATACCTGCTACGCAGTCATCCGCAAAGGTCAGTATCTTGACTGTTGGTTGTCCTTGTGTGGTTATCCCCATGAGACATGAGTCAGTTACTCGGAAGAGTGGGTCAAAGCTGAAATTGTATAGCAGTGGGCTGAGGGGATCCCCTTGTTTGAGCCCTCTATGTGGTTTAATCTTGTTTGTTAGGAATCCAGGGCCGCATACAGCCACGGTTGCAGATTCTGTTAGGAGCATCACCCATTTTATGAATCTTGGTGGGAGTTTGAAGGCATGCAGACATTCTTTTGGGTATGTCCAGCTAACACGGTCATACGCCTTTTCCTGATCCAAGAAGACCAGGGCACCAGTTGCTTTGGATTGGCAAATGTTTGCAACAGGGTGTATGTTGTTCCAGATTGAACGCCCTGGTATAAACCCAAACTAGTTGGGTGATAGGACGTCAGATGCAATTGCGCCTAATCTAGCTGCTAAAATTTTTGTTAGAATTTTTGTGTCAGTGTTCGAGAGTGCAATTGGGCGCCAGTTGGCCAGGTCCAACTTGTCACTCTTATTATATAAGGTTATAACGTAGGATTCATGGCCTCCTGATAATAGGCGTGTTTCTAATAAGCTCTGGTTCATAGACGCCAATAGGAGGGGGGCAATTTGTTGAAAATATTTTTGTAAAATTTGTAGGGTATCCCATCAGGCCCTGGGCATTTCCTATGTGGTGCACCGCGAATTGTCTCCCAAAGCTCATCCCGTGTAATAAGGGATAGTATATCATAATTTGGTGGTGTACTTTGTATCTCAGCAGTTTGTATAAATTCTTTAATTTTTTTGTGTGAATCTGTTGGTGTTTCACAATATAATTTGGTGTAGTAGCAGTGTACTTCCGCCTTGACCTCCTCAGGGTCAGTTGCCATGGTGCTGTTGGTCTTGTGGACCTGTGTGAATGCGGTCTGGTTTCCATGGGAGTGGAATTGGTGGAAAAAGTATGTTGAACAGGTTTCGCCTTCCTTTATGAACTTACCTTTGTTTGATACTTTAATTCTGTGTTGGTGTTCGAAGATGAGGTTGTTAAGTCAGGCAGAAATTTCTGCCCATTTGCGTCCCCAGTTAGGGCTATAGCCAGATCTCAGAGTATTTATTTCCAGGTGGTCTTGTTCCGCCAAGGTACGCTTGATTGTGGCCGTGTCTGCGGTGTACTTACATGATGCAATATGTCAGGTTTTGTTAATTAAATATTTTTAAAAATTTTCCCATGTTCCGATGGGATCTGGAGTGAATGGGTTGTGAATTTTGGGTTTGTAGCCTTGTTTTCAACCCAGTCAGATATCTAAGGCAATTTTATATTTTCCAAGTGAAGCTTTCTCCAAGGCGACACCTGTGTGTGGGATTGGGTTGGCGTTAACTGCACCATAACTAATCGGTGGTCAGAAAATTGATCTTTTTTGTTATAAATTTGGAGATTCTTTAGCGGTGGGATTGTAGGATGAGGATGTGGTCAATGCGACTCATCGATATGAGTGCTCCCTCACATATGTTGGACTGAATCATGTGGGGAAGGAGTGGTGAATTGGGGGGGAGAGCATCTTGTAAGCCAAGAGATGCCTTCATTGTGCGGAATTCAATGTGTCCAGGTGGGTATCCCCTGGGATTAGGCCATCAATCTGTATTGGGGTTATCCCAGCAGTTGAAATCGCCTAACATAATGGTATCTGGTGGGAGGGTGAGAGTAGGAATGTTTTCAAAAAAATTGTTCTCACAGTTGTAGTGCATGGTGCATAGACACATGCTATCGAAATTATTTCATCTTGGCATGTGATTGTTGCTACCAAGACTTGACCATGCAAGTGTGACAACGAATTTGTAATTTTAAATTTTTTGTTGTTTTGGACTATCACCCCACAGTGAGACGTCCATACTGATTGTGATGGTGCGACCCTGGTTGACCAGGATTCTTCTTCCCCTTGTAGACAGTGGGTTTCTTGGATGGCCAAGATGTCTACAAGGGGTTTTCGCAGGAATGCCGGCTTTTTGGCTTGGGACATATGAGACCTGGCTCCCACAATGTTTAGCGTCCCTATTGACACTGAGGTGCCCACGGCGCCTCAGGAGCGGTTGGGAGGGCCCTCTGGCCCTATCCCACCACAGCTCATTTTGGCCAGGCTCCACGTCTGTACTCCAATTCTTTCACTGCCATTGTTGGTTCCTTTGATCTGACTCAATGATTCAATGGAATTGCAGTTTTTTGCATTTGCGTCAACTTTTCCTGCACAGGTCTCATGTTAATTTTATGCGGATTGTTGATTGGATTTTGTATTTTTGAGGTTCAACTTTGGTGAATTGTGCACCGCATTTTCGCCCAAATTGCGGTTGCATTGTTCCTCAATATGTGCATGACTGATGTCGCTTTGTGACTCATTCAGGTTACTGTGAAAATTTTTACCCTGGGCATATTGTTCTGATTGGTTGGTTCAGTGAATATCCAAAATATCCTCCCAAATTTGTCTGGGGTTAATGGTGGACTCCACGTGTGCTGCCGCTTTGGCCGCTGCTCACTTGCGGGCTATTTGTGCCACTTTACATTGTTTGCTTGTAACTGGGTCCACAATGGAGTATAGTCCATCTTCACCCCAGCGGAATGGGTGGTGACCATCAGTCATTTTGGCGAAGCTTTTGTTATCTTCGTCCATTGCTTCCTCACAATAGTCATTTTCCATTAAGCCCTCTTTCACAGGGCATGCGTGTTCCTTGTGGCCCAGTGAGCCACAGTGGTTGCAAATGGGTGGTGCGCGCTCTGGTGTAACTTGGAACGCGGCTGACTGGCCCCCATCTTCAAAGTGAAATTCTGCTGTGTGGGGAATTCTGGATAAGTCCTCTTCCACTTCTGGGAAGGGATTGATTACAGTGATAGCTTTGCCCATGCACAGGTTGGGCATCAGGCAAAATTGCTGTAGTTCAAGTTGCTGAATTTCTCCATAGGCCACGAGACCTTTGAAGAGCTCCTCCTCAATTACCTTATGAGGAAGGTTGGTGGGGAGCGAGTCAAAAGAGATGAACAAAGTTTTCGCTTTGTTCCATCTGGTGCACGCGGTGCGCACAATTTTTTTGCCCTTGGGGAGGGCAATTTCCACATAGACATTTGCTGCAGCATCAGCTTCATCGGCTGTTTCAAAACCAATATTGATCCAGCCATGGCCCATGTTGTTGGTGGCTACGTACACCGCATAAGGGAAATTTGAGGGCTGTGCCTCACATGTTTTCTCCCACAGAATCAGTGACTCATCTCCAAGGAAGAGTCTGATCCCATGTTCCACCTTTAATAAGGGTTGGTTGAACTGAATGTACATATATTGCGCGTGCTTTACAGTGAATACCATAAACCCAGATGGTGTCTGAGTTTGCGATTTCTTTGCAGATTGGGTTCCTGGTCCCCCTCCAGGGCGTTTCTTGCCCTTAGTTGCACCGTTAAGTGCACCACTCACCACGACGCTCGCCCATGTTGTATTATTTTTATTGATAGAGTCGCCCATCTTTCCTGTGTGTGATTATCTAAATTTGCTGTTCAAATCAAATTGTAGTAAAAAAGTGATTATTATGAGAAAGAAAAGCTTTTGCAACAAAAAGTATAATAAATCATATTATAAGTTTTTTTTATAGCTTAGTTATAAAGATCTAGGGTATATAATAAGATTGTTATAAGTTGTTGCTTTTCTAGATATCATACATTTATTATTTCTATTATACTTATTGATAGTTTTTAGACACTAACTCTCTCTGTTCGGCATAACTTTCTGAGCAAAATTATAAAAATTAATAAAACAAATCATATCGCCTGTTGTAATTCATTCTGATGTCCTCAGATTCTCTGCCAGCTGCTCCAGCGTGGGGTAGTGGCGAAACTCCCCCTGCCATTTTCCGTCCAGCAGGAAAACGCACTAGGACTGGTTCACCCAGTCATTCCAAACCCATGGGCCAATTTTTTCTGCCCAAGGACCTCAACGCCCACCTTGCTTGTACCCAAGCATTACCTCGCTGCCCCCTAGTGCTCCCCTGGAGCAACATGCGCTACAGCCTAAGGGTCAAATATGGGAAACTATTTCCATACCATGACCAAGCCATTATCAAAAATGGCACAGGCGGTGATGACACCCGCCAGATTTATAGATTTCCGCCCCTACAAGGGGTATTTTGACCTTGACTTCACTTGAGAAGCTGGCGCTGCCACTGCAGCAACTGTGCCCCTGGTATTCCAGGGCACCCCTCTCCTCACAACTCAGTCTCAGCTCCCAGCGGACACCACCTTGGTGGTTCAGTTTGCTAGCCTTCCCACCCACCTCCCCCCTGAAGTGCTCCACCAGGAGCTGATGGACAGTTTGGCAGCCTATGACTCCAACCTCATCTTACAATTTGTGGTCCCAAATGGGGCCACACGACTTACTGGGCCTCAGGCATATGCCACAATCAGCCTTGAATTTAATAAAATCTGATGTCAATTCCGCCGCGCACCATTATTCCCTCAGTATTTGACCATCCATTTTGGGTCCACATCAAGGGTGGGCAGATGATATGTCCATCATGTTTCGAGTTGGACCACTCAAAATGCAAGTGCCCCTTCCTAACCACTTCCAATGGATTAGATGACTCATCCACCAACCTCCAATCTGCTTCCCACCCTGTACAAGTTCCAGTATGGGGCACAATCCTACCTCCACCACCCCCAAAACTGGAAGCTGCAGCTGCACCTGCAGCAACCAATCAGCCTCCTCCTCACCCAGATGCCACAAATAATTCCTCCAATCAAGCATTGAATTGGATCCCACTTTGATACCATGCTTCCTCAAATGAATCACCCAAACCTCAACTGTATGCTTATTCCCCAATCCAATTCAACCAAAACCCATGATTACTGGATGAAATTAGAGATCAGGTAGGTTCATTGAAGAACCATCTCTGCAAATTGAGCAGTTTGTTAATGCAGAATGGGACGCCAGATACCCCTCTACTTTATACCTCACAGCCAAACACCGAATTTTTTTGAAGTGATCACCAGCTTGCAGTTGAAGCAGCTGCAACACCAGATTGTCATTCCCTGCATAAAGCTGTCACTAAGTCAGTATTGATGCTCACAGGAGGAATTCCACCTCCTGTTACCCCGCAACCCTAACCCCAAAATTAAAATCACAGTGAACCAGCTACACAAAAACGTTAAAAATGCTATCAAGAATGTGGCAACTATAGAACGGAATCCAAAAGCAAAATTGACCTGAACAAACATTGCCACGTTTGTTAAACTCCCAGACGCCCGCATCAAAGCTGAAAAAGCTTTGACTGAATATATCAGTGCCATTAATCTAGCTGCAATTTCCATGAAATCCCAATTATTATAGATATCAAACCCCATGCTGCAGATGCCCCAACGCCATTACTGTCTTCCATGACATGCACTCTACTATGGGAGGAAGAAGCTGCTGCCAAAGAGGCTGCCAAAGATGAGCCCCCAACCCCCCTCCCCTTCCGCCACAAGGGATAAGCAGTTTCCGCTGACCCCCTGGTTGGTTGTTTTTTTAAGCGTTTCACTCAATCCGCTCATTAGGGTGTTTTGTTTAAACCAAGTAGTTACGTTAGTTTTTAGTCTAGTTTTAGTTTTGGTAATGTCCATCCCCTGGTTGGCTTGCCTAGAATAAATAATAGTTTTTAGATACTTGTTTGTCCCAAGGTTGACACACCTCAAATATTTTTTAAATAGTTTTTAGACACTTGTCAAGAGAGTGTCTGTAACTCTTTCATTCCCAGAGAGGTGGTGCAGGATGAACAGCCACATCTCAGGAACTAGCTGTTAGCAAGATGGTAAACAGGGCCACACGGAGGGTTCCAGAGCAAAATGGACCCAGGGAAAGGCTGTACAATGTGGTACATAGGATTAGGTAGCCAATAAACAACAAAACTTGGTTGGATACCAAAGTGGAGTCTATAATCAAGTGGAGATCTGTGCTGGAGAGCTTGGGTGCCTTGATATGGAGGGGACCAGGTTGGCTCAGCAGTGAACCAGATACAGTAGATAATTTGGTTAAAATAAAGTGTCCAACACTATTAAAGACCTCCTCAAGGAGGTCTGCACAGGTTTGCCCAAGGAACCATATAAGAAATTGTAAATTTAGTGGAAATTTTTTCATCAGTAAGTCAGTTGATAAGGAAAGTTGGTCTTGCAAAAAATACTTTAAACAATAGAAGGTGAGTCATGAATCAGGGGAAATGGTATTAAGCCTAAACAAACTAATAGGTGCATACTGTCATCAGCCATGGTACTGTAACTTGAAATTGACCAAACTTTAGTTATGGATTGTAGTTGGGCTCATCCCAATTTAATATTATAAAATGGAACAGGTTTTAAAATCATGTTACTTGCACAACTGTGATGAACCATCAGGATTTAGAACGTAGCTGGTGCGTTTTAATGCCCAGGCTGTAACATTGGGCTGAGCATCATGCACATTCCTAGAACTAACCTGGGCATATCTTTCCTGTACCCAGCGTTGGTCCAGGGTATGTTTAAGGTCAAAAAGGCCTTGTAATTTGATCTTTTTGGCCTACTGACTTACAGCTTTATCCTTACAATCTGTGCTCTCAATTATGTCATGGAGCCCTAAAACACTAACAAGTTTTAATCAACTATAAAATATAAGTATTTATTTGTAAAGAATATAAAAGTAATACTTAAGCAATTCAATTTAAAAAAAGTATTATATGATGGATTTATCTATGTAAATGCTGCTCTTACCTCCTTAATTTTTATAAAGAATTTTAATAAAAAACTGCTTTTATTTTGTATACTATAATTTTATAATGTTTTTATAAAATAAAATATTATTCTATCATTATAAATCTAAATCTATATTTTTTGAAACTATTATTTTTAATATTAGCGGAGCTTAAATTATAAAAGGTTATAGATAACCATGGTAAAAACTATATAGAAACTTTCTGCTACCACACAAGTAGATATAGGTTTAAGGCTAGCATACAGCTAAAGTATCATGTGATATTTGTCTCAATGTTGATCTGCCTCAAGTAGTATCTAGAATTGATAGTTTGGTAATAAAGTTTATTCTAGAAGCTTATATATTAAGTGTGTTATCAATTAAATTTCTTTTATGTGATTTACTTAAAATATTAAATAATTATTTAATTTCTTTTTAAAGGTGTTGAAGTTTATATTATATATTTGCCTTATTTAGTAGACATATAAGCTATTTTGTTAAATGTAAAGTAAAATTATATAAATCCTTAAAACGTGATATTATTAAATATATTTTTATTTAACCAAGGTAAGCCAACCAGGGGATAGACATTACCAAACTAAAAACTAAAATCATAGTAAAAAATCAACAATTTTAACAAAATGCTCAAAATGGACAGATCAATTGAATCATACCTAACAAAAATCCAACCAGGTGGGTAGCAAATACTGCTATCCCTCCATGGTGGATGGGGAGGGGGATTGGGGGGCTCATTTTTGGCCACATCCATCTCATCCCAGAGTAGGGTGCGTGTTAAGGCAGATAGTAAGGGTGTGGGGGCATTGATGGTATGGGGTTTGATATCCTTAGTGACTAGAAAATCCAAATAGTTGCCAGCCATCATAATGCCAACAATGTATTTGGCCAAAGCATATTCAGCTTTGAGGTGGGCATCTGGGAGTTTAATGAACATGGCAATGTTGGTTCAGGTTATTTTTGCTTTCAGATTCCATGCTACTGTTACCACGTTCTAGATGGCTTCAGTGACGTTTTTGTGTAAAATTTTCATATTGATCTTACTTTGTGTAGTAAGATCTTTGGGAATAATGGGAGATAGAATTCCATGCAAGCGCAGCCAAAGATTTGGTGGCAGCTTTGTGGAGCGGATGACAATCTGGTGTGGTGGCTGCATCTACTGCAAGCTGGTGGTCACTGTAGAACATTTTGGAGTTTTGTTGTAAGACATATTTCTGAGGAAGGTATTTTGCATCCCAATCTGCGTTACAGAGCCGCTAAACTTGCAGCAATGATTCTTCAATGATGTTACCTAATTTGTTGATTTCATCCAATAATTACCTTGAGTTTTGGTTGAATTTGATTGAGGAATCAGTGTACAGTTGAGGTTTGTTTAATTTGTTTACAGATGCATGGGATCAAGCTGGGATCCAATCTGATGTTTGATTGGAGGAATTATTTATGGCATTGGGGTGGGGAGGAGGCTGATTGGTGGCTGCAGGTGCAGCTGCTTTATCAGGATTTGGGGGTGGAGGAGGTAGAATTGTGCCCCATACCTGAAATGTACAGAGTGGGCATTAGTTTGGAGGTCAGTGGATGAGCCATCCAATCCATCTGTAATGGTTGAGTAGGGGCATTTGCGTTTCAAGTGGTCTAACTCAAAACATGATGGACAGATCATCCACCCGCCCTTGACGCGGGCCCAAAACAGATGGTCAGGTGCTGAGGGAATAACGGTGAACGGCGGAATTGCCACCACAATTTTACTAAATTCAGGGCTTATCATGGCATATGCCTGAGGCCCAGCAAGTCATACGGCCCCATTTGGGACCACAAATTATAGGATGGGGTTGGAGCCATAGGCTGCCAAACCGGCCATCAGCTCCTGGTGGAGAACTTCAGGGGGGAAGTGTAACGAATGGTATTAAGCCATTCATTGCATTTTGATTCAGGTTTGGATTTTCTGAATCCGAATCGATTTGTTTAAAAATATTTTTGGTGTTTGTCAGGTTTGGGCGCTGGGTTGTGCCTCGCCTGAATTATTGATTAGGCTCTTACAAGCCTAATCAATGGTTTGGGTGAGGCCCCAGAAGGGCGACCTTTAAGGTTGAGCCTGCGCAATTCCAAACTTCATTCAGAATTCTCTCTCTTTCTCTCTGGTGGCCTAGGGCCACCCTTACCTTATCTTACCTGATGATCTGCGCACAACAAGTTTTTGTCACATCAACAAAAACTTGGGTTTTTGGGGTATGATCTTCCTCAAATATCCTGTCTTTTCCTTGGTGTGTTTGCGGCATCAAATTATTGAATTCTGTTCATCAGCAACTTTTTTTGATAATAAATAAAATAAGGTTAATTACAGGGTTTGCAACCTTGCTTACCAAATTTTGTCTTTTTATCACTTCAAATTTCCCTAATTCCAAGGTTTACTACCTCAAGAGTCCAGCTCATGCTGGACATTCAGCATGAATTGCGTCAAACCTAAGGTAAGATGGCAATCAGAAACTGGGACATTTACAACCATTACAGGAGGTGGGTGGGCAGGCCAGCAAACTGGACCACCAAAGTGGTGTCCGCTGGGAGCTGAGTACAAGTTGTGGGGAGAGGGGTTCTCTGGAATACCAGGGGCACAGTTGCTGCAGTGGCAGCGTCAGCTTTGCAGGTGAAGCCAAGGTCAAAATACCCCTTGTAGGGGAGGAAATTGATAAATATGGCGGGTATCATCACCACCTGTGCCATTTTTGATAATGGCTTGGTCATGGTATGAAAATAGTTTCCCATATTTGACCCTTAGGCTGTAGCGCATGTTGCTCCAGGGGAGCACTAGGGGGCAGCGAGGTACCGCTTGGGTACAAGCAAGGTGGGCGTCAAGGTCCTTGGGCAGAACAAATTGGCCCATGGGTTTGGAATGACTGGGTAAACCAGTCCTAGCGCGTTTTCCTGCTGGACAGAAAAAGGTGGGGGAGTTTCACCGCTGCCTCACGCTGGATCAGCTGGTGGAGAATATGAGGGCATTGGAGCAAAACAACCATGGGAAAATATGATTTTTTTTTAATTTGAGTAATTTGGCTCAGAAAGTTATGCTGAGCGGAAAGAGTGTATTTTAAATTATCTATAATATATAAAAAATTGATAAGGATCTATTTTAAATGTTCTTTTTATCTTTTATAGTTTAGTGCAGTATAAAAACTAGACCCTAAGGAATTATATAAATTCTTTTTTGCAATTCAATATTTATAATTATTTATGTCTATACTTTTTTAGCACTAGTGGTTCCCAACCCAAAAGGGGGAGCTGACACACATCTTTATTTGTGAATGAGCCAAATAAATGGATTATTAGAAATAAAAATTTGTTAATATAGCCCCTAAGTTATTGTCCTAAGAAGACATATCAAAAGGGAATGAAGCTTTGGAGAAGCTTTTGTCTGGTGCCCGTTTTAGCTGGAAGACCATGGCGGACAGCATTAGAGGTGAGAGCATCAGTGACATGGGGCATAAGGAGGTAAAGTTGTGAGTTTTCTTTGTTTATGAGGCCAATGATGTCCATTGCACAATATATTGAGAAAGTTGATGCTCAGCTAAAGTGATGAGAGCTGGCACACAAGTGAAAGACTTGATGCGCTGGTGGGTTTGGGAATAATTGGGGTTGAAAAGAGAAGTTTTTGCCATGCCAATGCAAGCGCGGCTCACATTAAAAGTGAGCTCCTCAATTTTATATTTTGCAGCTTCATCAAAATTAAACAGGAAATTTTGGATAGGATTACTTTCAACTAAGGGTTCTATTACCCCATGGAGATGCTAGTGGAGGAGGGCGATGGGAGGGGCAACTGCAGCTTCCACCGCCATATTTTATATTTTAATAATTTGGGAAGCCATTTTTAGAGCAAAAACGGTGGGGGCACAAATTGGGAGGATTAATAAGAACTCCTCCAATGCAAAATCTAGCTTAGCATTGAATGGATGGTCACTTTCATTGTTCCAATTGAGACACTCAAATGGATTAAGCTTGGCCATCGCTGGCCCAGCCACAGGAGTTAATGTGGTGGAAGAGTCTTATTGACTGCAAACAGTTGACCATGGAAGCTCAGCCAAAACTTTTTCAGCTATCAACTCAGGATTCTGTAACCCAGTCAAATTATTTAAATTTTCAAAATCATTAAGATTTTGATTGGCTGCTACTTTTGAAGCAGCGCCAGAATTACCTGAGGTTGGGGCAAGAGGATCACGTCCCATTCAAAGAATTTGGGCATGGCTGCAGTTTGGCTGATGCTAGAAGGAGGGCAGTGGAAGTGGCAGAGGCAGAAACTGTGGGGCACTTGCACTTTAAATGATCCAATTCTAAGCACAGGGGAAAATTGTGTGGCCGTTCTTGACCCATGCCCAAAAAGGGGTGATCTGGCATGGGTACGATTACCATATAAGGGGGAATTTTGAGATGAGTATCAAAATGGAAAGGGTAGATTGTTGCAAAGGATTGAGGCCCTGCTAATTGATCTGCATCATTGGCACCACAAACTGTAGCATGGGGTCTGCACCATAAAGAGCCAAAACCTTCATGAGTTCATGGCTGAGGCTCTCATGGGAGAAATGGGAAGGCAACCCAGCAAACTGGACCACCAAAATGGCCTCATCTGGGAGCTGGGTGTGAACCGTGGGAAGCAGAATTTTTGTAAGATTAATGGAAGCTTTGCTGCTGAATTTGCATCAGCTTCAGAGAGGAAGCTAAGGTCAAAATACCCCTTAAAGGGTGGAAATCAATAAAACTAGAAGTTTTAAAACTGCTGTGGCCATCTTGATGATGGCCGCAATAACATATAGGAAGAGATTCCCATATTTGACCCAAAGGCTGAAATACAAATTACTCTGGGGGCACCAACAGGCTCTAGAGCACCGCCTGGGTGGTTGTGAGGTGGTGAGCCAAGTCCAGAGGGGGGATATAACGCCCAGTAGCATTATGAGGGGCTATTAGAGCCAGCCCAGGCATGCTTCAGCGGCGGCCAAAAAATGGCAGTGGGTGGTGCACCACCACCCCACACCAGGGCAGCAGGCGTCAACTGCATCAACATTGGTTAGTTTGGCTTGATCAAGCAGCTGTTTTTTGTTTTTCTTTTAAATTCAAATTTGGCTTCAATCTTAGATATCAAAGTGAAAGATAGTTTTTTTACTATATATGCTATACTAAAAGTAAAAAGTATAGTAAAATTATATATTTAATGAAGATACTATTGTTTATCTATCTCAACCTAAAAAGTATACTATAAATAAATAAAGTATATGTTTAAGTTATGGTAATATTAATTTGTTTTAAAACATTTAAAATACAGTTTATAAAGCTTATATATAATTAGCATACAATTATAACTAAGCTTAGAATTATTAAAAATGTATATTGTTTATTTGAGGCAAGCTGACCAGGGGACGGACATTACCAAAACTAAAAATATACTACAAAAACATAACTATTTGGTTCAAACAAAACGCCCTGATGAGGTTGGGACCATCTAGTACTAAAAAAAAAAAACGCCCTAATGAGCGGATTGAGTGAAACGCTTCAAAAACTGACCGCCCATGTGGGCAGCAGAAGCCGCTTATCCCTCCATGGCGGAAGGGGAGGGGGTTGAGGGGCTCATCTTTGGCAGTCTCTTCAGCAGCAGCTTCTTCCTCCCATAGTAAAGTGCATGTCATGGCCGTCAATAATGGCGTTAGGGCATCTTCAGTATGTGATTTGATATCTCTAATAATTGGAATTTCATGGAAATTGCCAGCTAGGTAAATGGCACTGAGATATTTGGTTAAAGCTTTTTCAGCTTTAATTTGGGCATATGGGAGTTGAACGAATGTGGCAATGTTGGTTTGAGTTATTTTTGCTTTTGGATTCCGTGCTATAGTTGCCATGTTCTGGATAGCATCGTTTGTGTTTTTGTAATACTTGTTTACCAATATTTTGCTTTTGGGGTTAAGGTTGTGGGGATAACAGGAGGTGGAATTCCTCCTTTGAGCATCACTGCTGATTTAGCGACAGCTTTAAGCAGGGGATAACAATATGGTGTTGCAGCTGCTTTGACTGCAAGCTGGTGATCACTGCAAAATGATTTGGCATTTGGCTGTGGGGTATAAAGTTGAGGGGGTACTTGGCATCCCATTCTGCATTAATGAACCGCTCAATTTGCAGAGATGGTTCTTTAATAAACTTACCTGATTCATCAATTTCAGCCAATAATTCCCATAGGTTTTGGTTGAATTGGATTGGGGAATCAGTGTATGGTTGAGGTTTGTTCAATTCATTTGTGGAATCATGGGATCAAACTGGGATCCAATATGATGCTTGATTGGAGGAGTTATTTATGGCATTGGGGTGAGGAGGAGGCTGATTGGTGGCTGCAGGTGTAGCTGCAGCAGCAGGCTTTGGGGGTGGAGGAGGTAGGATTGTGCCCCGTGCCTGGGATTGTACAAGGTGGGCATTAGATTGGAGGTTGGCGGATGAGTCATCCAATCCATCTGAAGTGGTTGAGTAGGGGCACTTGCGTTTTGAGTGGTCTAACTTGAAACATGATGGACAGATCATCCGCCCGCCCTTGTTGCGGGCCCAAAATGGATGGTTGGGTGCTGAGGGAATATTGGTGCATGGCGGAATTGCCGCCACAAGCTTATTAAATTCAGGGCTTATTGTGGCATATGCCTGAGGCCCAGCAAGTCGTGTGGCCCCATTTGGGACCACAAATTGTAAGATGAGGTTGGAGTCATAGGCTACCAAACCATCCATCAGCTCCTGGTGGATCACTTCAGGGGGAGGTGGGTGGGCAGGCCAGCAAACTGGACCATTAAAGTGGTGTCCACTGGGAGCCAAGTCCAAGTTGTGGGGAGAGGGGTGCCCTGGAATACCAGGGGCACAGTTGCTGCAGTGGCAGCATCAGCTTCGCAGGTGAAGCTGAGGTCAAAATACCCCTTGTAGGGGCAGAAATCAATAAAGCTGGTGGGTGTCATCACCGCCTGTGCCATTTTTGATAATGGCTTGGTCATGGTATGAAAATAGTTCATATTCAACCCTTAGGCTGTAGCGCATGTTGCTCTGGGGGAGCACTAGGGGCAGCGTGGTACCGCTTGGGTATGAGCAAGGTGGGCATCCAGGTCCTTGAGCAGAATGAATTGGCCCATAGGTTTGGAATGACTGGGTGAACCAGTCCTAGCGCGTTTTCCTGCTGAATGGAAAATGGCGGGATGAGTTTTGCCACTGCCCCACGCTGGAGCAGCTGGCGGAGAATCTGAGGACATCAGAGCAAAACTACAATGGGCAAATTCAATTTGTTTTGTAAATTGTGTAATTTTGCTTGGAAAGTTATGCTGAGCAGAAAGATCTTTTATTATTATTAAAAATGTATAATTTTTTATTTGCTATAACTAATGAATACTTTTTTATAATTGTTATGCTATATATATATTAAATGTAAGCAGTTCTAAGATAAAAAAATAAAAGTAATTTTATGAGCATAAAAGTAAGTCCTTTTTGAGCAATTTAAATCCTTATAACTAAATGCTGTTATAATTAGTATCAACTTTTATAAATAACACTTTCAATTTAGGTGACACCAGCATGTTGCCACCAGCAACTAACGTTTATTTTGCACATGACAACATGTTGGTGGCATCAGACATAAAAAGTTCTAATATCAATAAGAATTTTAAATCATAGCAAAGATGTAACAATATAAAATAATAGTATATGTACTTATTTTACTTAATCTTAATTTAAGCAAGTATTTTGCAAAGATAAATTTTTAAAATTAGATAATTTTGCTTTTAGCTTCTTTCTCAGGCTTGTGTTGACATCAATAAAGTGCTCACTCTTTATATACTTGCTATTATCACTTTAAAAACATAAGTAAAGGTGTTGCAGAAAACAGACAGTAATAACTAGAGTAACTTAAACAATTGTTAATCTATATCACTAATTTTACTTCTTTTACTATTTCATAAGTTTATAGCCGTTTAACAAGATAGCAACTATAATATTTATATATATATACAAAAAAGTAAATCTTTATAGTTCTGGATTAATTTTTTTAATAATTTTCTTATTTTAAATACCATTATAAACAAGGTTTCTGAGAAATAAAAAAGATATCAAAAAAGGTTTTGTTTTTGTAAGTATAAAAAACTTGCATATATGGTCTCTAATTATGTTAGATATATTCTTATTAAACTAATAAATTAATTTGTATTGTGCAACTATATACCTCTTAGTAAAATTTCCAAACCTCTCTTTGATCCTTCAACTACTAAAGGTCTACTTAATATTCAAAGAATTTAGGAGTTAATTCTGAGAAATAATTTTTATATAAAAATCATTTTTATAGATTAAAATTTCTCTTTATTATATATCATCAAGTAATATATATAAAAATATTATATGATAGTATACTAAAATAGCATGCTTTTAGTTTTATATAACTTTTACTGTTATAAGCATACAGTTAATTCTTGTGTAAAAATTTATGGGGATTTATTACTTCCAGCCAATAACCCCTATAAACTTATTACTTGCACAGGTTTAGTTTTGGTGAAATTGTCTGCATTGTATGATAGTGATATGATTAGTTGATAATAGTATGTCAACTATTTCCATAAATGAAAGGAAGCCCTAGATCTCAGCCCTAACACTTGGCCAGTATTTACACTAAAAATACTCGTGATGTCTCAAAATAGGGATTCATTCCCTTTTACCATCTAAACTGATCTTCTCCTAGTTTCTCATCTATGGCCTCTCTGGGTTGACATACAGTTGACAGCAATCCCCATATTTTCCGCTTCTTCCCTGGATCTCCACTCATATCCTTACTCTTTTCCTTAAAGAGTCTCAAAATTATCACACACAGCAATAATATCCCTGATAAAGAATAGAACAAATGAAAGCTGATAAAGTGTACTGAGCTGGTATATCTACTGTATACTATTTACTAAACTCTGTTAAACTCAGTATTACTCTGGTAAAGACTGTTTTTTACTAAAAACTCTAACTATAAACTATATGGTAAAAACTACTATTACTTTATTGATGAATTCTAGTGAATTTATAGTGAGGAATTTGGCATTCAACCCTCAGTTGACACCTCTTCAATGAAACGGCAGCTGTTGCTATTGAATCACTAATCCTCATCTCAGCAGCAATGGTCTTCCCCATCCTGGCTAGGATTCCATCGGTAAACATCCTCAAGACCTAAAATGGAAAGAGTTGGAAAATGTGTCCCTAACGTTTTCCTCTCAATCCAAGTGAAACAAACATATGTGGCAAGCGATTTCTTAGGTAGTGGGACTTGTTACCCATTAAGGCAGGTTGTGAACCAACTGATTGATTCACAGTTGCAGGTGGCAACACTCGCTTAGCAAATTACTCCTTAATTCCAAATAAGTCAGTGATAAAACCTGACCAATCCCAAATGGTACACCTGATAGTTAAATCAACTATCAGATGCCCCAATTTCTTCAGCAACTCTTCTCAACGAGATCTTAAGCATTCATCCAGATCAATCCCTGATGGATCTGACCAAGTGAATAACCTAAAATACCCCAAACATAGTCACCCCAAAATAGGGTCAGCCAATTTCCAATTCACCTCGCATTAGGGAATTATCCCTTAGCAATTCCTGGTAATCTAGATGGCTGGGAATATGGGCAATAATCCCAGCACATCTCCCATCTTGCCTAGTGTTAGGATTCTCCCTGGGTTAAGTGAAAGCTTTGTCCAGGGGAATGTTCAATACCTTTATTCAAGGGGCACTGATGCTCAATGGCTTAATGAGTTCAAGGATAGGGTTTGACTCTACGATTTCCACAGGTATGCCAAATTTAGGGTTTTCTATAAAATACTCCGAATTTGAGGAATTCCTACATCCTCATTCCATGAGTTATGTGAATTAGGGTTCCCATTAACCTGGTCACGAAGGCGAGATCCACTTAAGGTTCACAACGGTGGACAATCCAGGAGGCCAGAAGTGATTCTGAATAGATGGTGCCACAACGATTCTTGAGGCTCTGTGTCCCCAAACACCCTATAAATATCCCTACACAATAGTTAAGTAAAGTACTTTTTATTGTTAGGATATAATTTATCTTAGTTTTATTTAAGTTAGTTTATTCCAATGGTCAAAGTCTTGCCCATTGTCATGCCACAAGCCTCCCCTGTCTCCTCAGCTGACTCTTGCCACCTGCAGTCAGCCTACTTGTTGGGTTCTTTAGCGTTAGCACCAGCAAGCGCAACCCAGGGAAACCTGACACCTAGATTTTCAGCAAAAAAATGATCAGGGCTTGAGAACACTACTTTGGACACTCAGTTGAATACTTCATTTTGCTCAAGTGGAGTATAATCACCAATACTCAACGCTGCTCAGGACATGCTTTGGCATGCGTCTCTCCTCTTCTTCCTCTTTACTAATGCCTACTTAGAGTATGGTCCTCATGATCTACTGTTGTTCTGGGCTGGTTGATTTACTTGTGACAATATTAATACTGGGATCCAGGTTTCCCCATCAGGGCATATGACCCACTGTCATTTTCAGGATTCTTGGTCCAGTGTTTTTGATTTTCTCCTTGCCCTCAACAGGAGACTCTTGCCATCGATGTTTATTTTGTAGCCCAATTAAGAATGCTAATTTATGTACACTCTTGTTATTTTCTTCTAATAACCTCTTGGATCATATCTACAATGGTCAAGGTCCTACCTGACCGCCACATAGTCCTTACTCTTAGGGCTACCAATAAGAGTATGGAGAAGGAGCTCCAAAGTTCAGCCATGAGATTTAATCAAATTTGAGATGGTTCAGTTTGGTTATATGATATGAATAATAATTCCAATAATATATTTTAAGTCCGATAGTCAGAATCCAGAGTTTGGATCTCATAAGCAGGCCAGAAGTTGCAAAACTTTCGAGCTCAAAACCCCGTTGGTACTAATTTAAGCTCAGGTTTTGAACAAGGCATTTTTTTTAATTTTTTAAGCTTTTTTAAACCATGGGAGTGCCTAGCATTCTCCAGCACATATAATACAGGAAATCAAGCTAGATTCTCTAACTTCGTTTTCTCAATCCTGCGGACAAATAAACTAAAAGTTTAAGTTTATTTTTATTTTTATTATATTCTTATTGTATGACAGGATTCAACATGTATGATGATAGTGAGTTGACACAGGCTTTAGCTTCTCTCTATTCCTTGTCATCGGGACAAATTGCACTATTGTCAACCAACATTCTGGCTACTATCTTACATGGGTTAATAACTGATCGTGACCTCAATGCACATAGCAGGAAGTTTCTCTCTTGTGTAGTCTCAGCTATATGGACTGCAACTTGGCTTCTTTTGCCAAATTCATTTGTTGCATACTGGAGAGAGCCTGTTTGTCACATTAAACGAAGTTCTAACAATTTTTTCTCAATACTTTGGGGAACAACTACAGAACCAGAAGTGAGAATGATCCCTATCTGGTATAGTCACACTACCACAGTTTTGATGGTTGTGTTCTCTTTAGCTTTCCTCATGCATGAAATTGTCCACATGTTTAGAAGTCAACAGAGTACAAGAGATTCATTTCCAAGGGCTGGAAAAGAGATTAGTAAATCCTCATTTATGAGCTTGGAAGCCTTAGAATTCAATCTGATTCAAGAGTAAGTATGCGTGAGAAACTTAAATCTCATCTTGCATTAGCAGCTGGTGGTTCAATTTCATTCCCAAACCAACCTAAAACCATTCTATCGGCACTTTCAGACCATCTGGCTGCTTTTTTATCTCAGCTTAATGATATGCAGACCTTACTCCCTAACTCTTCAAAGAAATGTTTAAATCTGATGGAGCAGGCCGCTTCTCCTGATGAGGCTTAGGACGCAGCATGGGCTGCATTATTGGCATTGAGACAAAGTACCCATTCAGTCAATGAATATGCCCGCTTGTTCACTCCATTGGCTAATGCGGCCAGAGTACCAGAGTCACAAATCTCAAGAATGTTCCGTCAACATCTTAATCAAGATTTACTCTTGTCATTAGTGGAATCTCCTCAAACAGATAGTTTTAAAAGGAGCTCAACCTAACCCTACAAGTGAAGAGACATCTAGGGATGATCAATTCCCATAAGGAGGAGGAATGTTTTGCTACCTCAATGGAGAAGTCAGGTAAGTTTTGTAGGGCAAGTTCAGAACCATTTAAGTCCAAAAAGGATAAGGGTTATCTTTTATCTAACCAGCAAACTGATCCCAAAGTCCAGCCAAATCAAGCTCAAGAACAAGAAAATTCAAAGAGTGCTGTATACAGTCTTCGTGATAAGAAATATCAAGCTCTAAAATTAAACCATCATAGTTCTGCTTATCCTTATATCTTAATTCCCTTTACACTGAAACAAGAGTTTTCTACGCAGTCCATCAATGTGTTGGCATTGGTTGACACAGGGGCGGGTGAAAATTATATTGACATGCAGCTAGCAGAATTCTTAGGTCTGAAAGTCTATCAAAAGGGTACAGTAACGTTGGCAGATGCCACCAAGATTTCAAAAAGTTTGGAAAGCGGACTCCTTGCTAACCCTGTATCAAAAGGACTACTCATTTGAAGAGGAATTTAGTGTATTAAGAAACTTATCCTACCGCATGACCTTGGGTATGAGATGGTGGTATCGTTTTTCCCCATCTTTTGACCTAAGCTCCCATAAAGTTAATCTCAATCCATCAAATGATGAGCCAGTTAACTTAGCGTTTGAGGTGGATAAGTCAACAATTTCAAGAATGGGTGTAGCATTGGAGAACAACCCACCTGAACATCTTCCTGAAGAATACTGGAAATATGCACACTTGTTTGGGACAAAAGGGACCTTTTCATTACCAGCTACAAGCCACTTAGCATTTTCATTCAAAATCAAGGAAGGTGCTGTGTTACCACAAGGCAGCTCAGTATACCCACTGAACCCAAAAGCCGAAGATGCTTTAGAGACTTATGTTAAAGAAATGACACATCAGAAGCTGATTGTCCCATCCAAGTCTTCAGTTGTTTCTCCAGTCTTATTGGTTCCAAAGTCAAATGGAGAGTTACGCCCTTGCATTGACTATAGAAGACTTAGTGATATAACTGAACCAGATCCATATCCAATTCCTTTAATGGAAGACATACTTCCCATGATCTCAAATCGTAAGGTTTTTACAAAGCTTGATCTGGTGGACGCTTTTAATCAGATCCCAGTGAAGCCTGTGCACCAAAAATACACTGCCTTTAAATGTCATTTAGGAGTCTATGAGTATCAAGTGATGCCTTTTAATTTACGCAATGCCCCTGCAGTATTCCAGAGAATGATTGATCAGGCACTGAGAAATTTGGTAGGAAGGTGTTGTGTTGCCTATATGGATGATATCTTGATATTTTCTAAAGACATGGAATCACATCTAAAAGGATGTATGCTCAGATTTAGAAGCAATTTCAAGTGCCAACCTGAAACTGAAAGCATCAAAGTGTGAATTTAACCAAAAGTCAGTGTCCTTCCTGGGTAATGTGATCTTCAAGGATGGACTAGCAATATGTCCAGATAAGGTTCATGCAGTTAAGCAGTGGAAGGCTCCTGTTGATTGTATAGGGGTACGCAGTTTTCTTGGAGTAGTAAATTTTCTTCGTCGTTTTTTTGGAAAAGTTGTCAGAGAAAGTAGCTCCTTTAACACGTCTTACAGGTAATGTTCCTTTTACTTGGGGGAGGCGGAAGAGCCGGCCTTCCAGAAAATCAAGGATTTTCTTATGTCAGCACCAGTGCTGGCACATCCCAACCTAAATTTGTCCTTTTATTGTTGAAACAGATGCATCCAACTTTGCAGTAGGTGCAGTCCTCCTTCAAAAGGGGATGATGACTTGAAACATCATATCTGTTTTTTCAGTCGTAAGATGATCCCTGAAGAGACAAATTACCCTATCTACGATAAGGAAATGCTGGCAATAATTTCTGCCCTCAAGGAGTGGCAGCATCACCTACTTTATGCACACCAAACCTTTGTCATTCGCACTGATCACAAAGCTTTGGAATTCTACAAGAAACCACGTAAGATGAATCAACGCCAGGAAAGATGGCATCAAGAGCTTTCACAATATGTGTTCAAAATTTAGTATAAGCCTGGGAAAAGAAACATTTTAACAGATATGCTGAGTAGGGACCCCACTTTAACTTTTTCAAAAAAGGAACTTGATCATTACAACACAGCGACTATGCTCACTCCAAACCTATTTGCGCTGATTGATGAAGGTTCTCATATCTTCAAGAAGAAGGTACATAGAGCCCAGAAAACATCAGAATATGGAATAAAACTTTTTTTGAACTAAAGGAGGGTACTAAGTCAGATAATCACCGTGAGTTTTCTCTACAAGATGGAATTATCTTCCACAAGATTAGGCCGTGGATCCCTTCTAAAGGTTTGCAACTTAAGGTAGTTAAGGCTTGCCATGACCATCCCTTGGCAGGTCATCCAGAGGTTGAAAAGACGCTTGAACTTATAGCCCGTCACTATTCTTGGCCAGGTTTAACCACACTTGTTAAGAAGTATATTTCATTATGCCTAACTTGTGCAAGATCTAAGCCTTCACACCAATAACCCCAGGGAAACTGAAGCTTTTACAGATACCTTCAAGTCCATGGTCATCACTTAGTGTAGATTTCATTGTTGGTTTACCTAGAACAAAAGGTATAATTCAATTATGGTTGTGGTAGATTGGCTCACTAAATATGCTGAGTTTTTCCCTTGTAATGAGAAGATTACTGCAAGAGATTCAGCACAGATTTTTATGGAAGAAGTGTTCTCCAGACATGGCATCCCAGATGAAATTGTCTCAGATCGTGGACCTCAGTTTATATCTAAATTCTGGGAACATTTATTAAGCAATTTGAAAATTAAACCCTGTCGTTCCTCATCATACCACCCACAATCTGATGGGCAAACTGAGAGGATCAACCAGATTTTGGAACAATACCTTCGTTGCTACACATCAGAGTGCCAAGATGACTGGGTAAGTTGGATCCGTTTTGCACAATTTGTATATAACAACCATGTCCACTCATCTATGGGTGTGACCCCATTTATTTTGCAAATCATGGCCAGCACCCTAGGGTATATGAAGGTGAGGTAGAAGGTATCAATCCAGCTGCAGACAGTCTGGTCCAGGGCATTCATGAGAACATTAAATCTTTGAAGAACAACCTCATAAAAGCCATTGGTTATCAAAAGTTCAAGGCTGATAAGAGACGTTCTAAAGAACCTATGCTAAAGAAAGGGGATTTGGTTTTAATAAATGCAAAGAACTACTCACTGCCAGTAAGATGCCGGAAGCTGGGCCCCTATAGTCTAGGGCCGTTCAGAATTGTTCATCCTATGAATGAGGTGGCATTTGAATTAGATCTCCCCCCAGAATCAAAGGCTCATCCTGTGTTTCATATTTTACAGCTGAGGAAGTTTGAAGGTAAATATCAAGAAAACCGGGTCCAGTAAATATAGAGAATACAGAAGGTGATGATTTGAGGTTGAAATGATATTGGACTCTAAGATTAAGAAAGGGAGGCGGTATTTCTTAGTTAAATGGTCCGGTTGTCCTGTTGAAGGACTAACTTGGCAATCAGAGGAAGAGTGTACTCATTGCCCTCAGAAATTAGTGAATTCTTTGCATGCTCAAATCTCACCTCTCAGGGGGTGATGGTAACGGTCAAGGTCCTACCTAGCCGCCATATGGTCCTTACCTTTAGGGATACCAATAAGAGTATGGAGAAGGAGTTCCAAAGTTCAGCCATGAGATTTAATCAAATTTGAGATGGTTCAGTTTGGTTATATGATATGAATAATAATTCCAATAATACATTTAAGTCCGATAGTGAATCCAGAGTTTGGATCTCATAAGCAGGCCAAAAGTTGCAAAACTTTCAAGTTCAAAACCCCGTTGGCACTAATTTAAACTCAGGTTTTAAACAAGGCATTTTTTTTAATTTTTTAAGCTTTTTTTAAACCATGGGAGTGCCTAGCATTCTCCAGCACATATAATACAGGAAATCAAGTTAGATTCTCTAACTTCGTTTTCTCAATCCTGCAGACAAATAAACTAAAAGTTTAAGTTTATTTTTATTTTTATTATATTCTTATTGTATGACAGGATTCAACATGTATGGTTATAGTGAGTTGGCACAGGCTTTAGCTTCTCTCGATTCCTTGTCAACGGGACAAATTGCACTATTGTCAACCAGCATTCTGGCTACTATCCTACATGGGTTAATAACTGATCGTGGCCTCAATGCACATAGCAGGAAGTTTCTTTCTTATTTAGTCTCAGCTATATGTACTGCAACTTGGCTTATTTTGCCAAGTTCAAGTGTTGCATACTGGAGAGAGCCTGTTTGTCACAATATCATTCTTAATTCTTATATGAAGAGCTTATCCCATTAATTTTGATTTTAATTTTTCCAAAATTGGAGCTTAATTGATTGTAGAGTGCATAATGTTGATCATCATATAAGTTCAACATCCACCCTCTCATCTAGCTCATATGTAAAATTCTGAGTTGCAGTACCATAAACTACGCAACAGTTTGTCTGATCAAGATCTTTGGCTCTTCCATCAGATGAGTTGGGCTGCATGACGGAACCTTTTCTATGGTCCTTCCAGGAATCATAACCCCTAGTCTGGCACCAGTGGCTAGTCCTTCCATGGAACTACCAGAAATGGTAACCAACATATTTGAAACCAGGCTAGAAATTGTCTCAAAGAACTCACAGCAGATCGTTCCTCTGTCATCAATTCCAGAGTTGGATTACAAAACACTTCTGGATTCAACTCCTTTTGCAGATGCGCCTAACATCATCGTTAATGCTCCTGAACTAAACCTTTTTCTCTTGATTGTTCCTTTCTTACCAGGTCAGACTTGCTTCCTGAGTTCCTCTTCTGACTCAGACAGCACTACAAGCCAGCTGTCTTGGCCACTGAGCTCACCACCAGCGACAGCATTCATTTTGAACTCCCCTATGCAGATTAAAAGGTCCAAGTTACTGAGGCTTTATCCATAGCGCTGAATCCTTCCAATATTGAGAGCATCCTAGATCAGGATATCACCGCTTATGCTCTTCACTTTGCCAGACAAGTTCTTTGAAGTTGGGCCATGAATCTTCCAGCCTCTCTCAGCTTCCATCACTCATTCTGCTTCAGCTTCTGAGAAACTCATAGTCTACACTTGCAGGATGCCATTTGCTCCTTGCATGACTATAACATTTCTGGCGCATCCCATCAGTACCTTCCGCTGATGGCTTTAGTAGGGGGCATGATTTAGCAACCCCATCTAGTATCCCTTTTTTGCTGCTGGCCCATATGTCCAGTGTTCTTGACAAAGCTCATTGGCAAGTGCTCTAGACTAATCTTCTAGCTCTGGTACCATATCAGGATTACTTGTGGTTATTTGCTGACTGCTCTTTCTGTACTGTTGCTGTCCTCCCCGCTCTGGGGTATCACAATAGGATTTTTCTAACACCTCAATTTCCCTTCCCCTTTTCACTTTCTCACAGGGATCTGCGTCTGCTCAAAGGAGTTGGTTTGTGTAGGTCTAGCCCTCACTAGCATCCAATCTCACATAGATTTTGACAGGTTATTCACTCCTACTGCGATCTATCCTCCCTCCCCAAGAGACGACATAGTCAGAATCATCCCCAAATTGAGGATAATCAATAAAAAATAAAAATTATAAAAATATTTTCTATGTGGGTTTATAATCTTTTTTTCCAATATATTCATCAATCTTTTATTTTTTTTTCTTCTTTTTCAAAGAGGGACTTGACCTTGTTTTGGTTCAGAGGTCCATCTTTTTTTATTTTTTCCCTCAAACTGGATACTAGGTATTCTTAGACCAACCAGTTTTCTATGGTTCAGAGGTCCTTTTTTAAGACTTGACCTAATCATTAGGACATAATCAACTTAATGGTTCAGCGGTCCTTCAGGATCTCTTTATTTTGTTATTATTTTCATTGATCCATCACTTCAAATACTTAGCATGGACTCAATTTACTACTCTTCCATCCAAGAGGTTCTTGATGGAGTAATCTTCCATCGCTGTCTTGGCAATAATCTCAAACAGACCTGACCCAACACATTCAGTTTGTTTCTTCTCCAAAACCATGCATATTGCAATAGGTAACTCTTTTTCTATTTGATATTATGATAAGCCAGTTGGTTCTTATTGTCCATTGTTTTTGCTTGTATCCTTTTCTTCAAAGTAGTATTGAATACTTGCAATTGCATTCTGACTAGAGTATTTATCAATTGGTTCAGGTACTGCTTGGCACTCATCCCCAATGTTGGTTCCACCACCAAATATAAAATTGGTGGCAACGCGGCCTTCCTCCCATATAGCAATTTAAAAAGCATTTTTCCTATTGCTGTATGATGACTGATATTGTAGGCGAATGTCACTGAACTCAGGTATGTTCCCCATGCAGAAGCTCTTCCTGAGACCAGCTTTCTCAGCGTCACAGCCAGCATCCATTAACTCGTTCCACCAGTCTGTTTGTCTCCAGCTGGTAGGGTGCAGATATGACTCCTCAGGTCCCCATTATCTTGTTTAACCACAGGATCACATTAGACGTAGAGTTTATCCCATTGTCACTCAGCAGGACCTGCGGGCATCCATGTCAGTATACTACTTGATCCAGGATTGACTTTGCGGTGCTGGTAGCATCCACTTTCGCTAGAGCCTTCATCTTGACCCATCTCATCAGATGATTGATCGCAACTATTATGTACTTGACTCCCCCTGTGCTCATCATTAGCAGTCCCATCATATCAATGGACACCATATGCTAAGCAAATCTAGGGCAGACCAGTTGGTATCCAGTTGTATTCTTATGTGACTTGTGCAGCTGGCACTCCACACAACAAGCTAGATAGTCAGTGATACATAGTAGATTGACTTCCAGTAGTACTGGTAAATATGGTTATTTGTTTTTCTCAGGCCTTCATACCCGAAAACCTTATGAGTGGCTTGAATGATAGCTGCTCTTTCCAATGGCTTTGGGAATAGTGAACACTTCCCATTAATCAACTTAAACACTTGTCCATCCCTGGTCTTGGTGTTTTCATTACTTTTTAAAGTGCACTTTGGATTTCTTAGGGATTTTTCTTGATTTCTCCATTGACCATTCTCTGGAATAGATCATCCACCTGCTGGTATACCATTTGGACCATTGGTAACCACAATAAGTCATCTACATTCTGATTAAAAGCCCCCACTCAGTGGAAATCTTATAATTGTAAGCCTGTAGCTTTAGTACCCATCAGGCCAGTCGTCCTTCTGATTTTCTCAAATTGTGGAGCCAATGCAACAAGGAGCGGTCAATCACCACTTTGAAGCGCGTTCCATGGATATACACCCAAAACTGTTTACAGGCATAAATGACCGAAATGTATTCATGCTCAGTTACGGTGTAGTTCCTCTCAGCAGCTGAGAGTGTCCAGCTCACATACGCCACTGTATGTTTGACCCCAAGTTCATCTACTTGCTTAATATGGCACCAATTGCCATCAATGAAGCATCAGTTTGTATAATAAATTCTCAATCAAAATTTGGATATTCTAAATTGGAGAATCTATTAGGTACTGGAATAGCTCATCAAAGGATTTCTGCACTTCTTCATTTCATATGAATCCTTTATTTGGACCTTTCAACAGATGTAATAAGGGCTCATTGATTCTGGAAAAATCCCAAATAAATCTTCTATAGTATCTGACTATTCCAAGGAACACTTGGATATCTTGGACACTTTTCAGAACATCCATTTGTTCTAAGAGCTTTGATCTTCTGGGCTTGTGGCTGCAATCCACTAGAGTTGATCACGAATCCCAGATATTCCAACTCTTTCTTGAAGAAGTGACACTTCCTTGGCTTAATCTTCAGGTTGGCTGTGGACAGTCTCTTGAATACTTCTTTCAAGCGGTGTAAATGGTCTGTGAACGTTCTATTAATTAGATTTGATATCGTCCAAGTACACCAGGTCGCATGACAACTTCAAGTCACTCAGTATAGCGTCCATGGCCCTCTGAAACGTTGCAGGCGCAATGCATAGACCCTGGGGTATCCTCATCAGTTGGTATAGCCCCTGCGCAATAATAATTGTGCATTTCTCTTGGTCTTCTCTTGACAAATTGATTTGCCAGTATACCAATATCAGATCCCTCGCGGAGAAATACTTCACTTCTCCCAATTGATCTAGAAAATCATCAATTCTTGGTAGAAGATACAAATCCTTTTTCATAATCTTATTTAGCTTCCAGTAGTTGATCACCACCCTATTAGAGCCATCCTTTTTCTTCACAATAAGAATCAGACTTGCTAAGGGACTTGATGACAGAACTAGAAGCCCATGCTTCACTAGTTTGTTGATTTCTTCTTTCACTACTACTTCAGCCGCCTTCAACCATCAAATCAGTCTCATTCTGATTGTCAAATTTTCCCCAGTATTGACCCTGTGGATCACATCACTCGAATATCCCAAATTGTGATTATCCTGGGTGAATACTTCCCAATACTTTTTGAACTTTTCAAGCGCCTCCTCTTGCTGTCCTTCTGTCAGATCAGTGAGTTGCTCTCGATCAACCAATAGGTTGATACTCTCAGTTACCCCAGCTGGTAATCCATCTCATCAAGGGTCCCAAAATTGTGGAATTTTCTCTGTTTGGCTGTCAGGATTAGATGAACAAACGCGATGATCTGATTCTTCTTGATATTCATCGGTTTTTCACTTAAATTTGCTAAGGTAACTCGAATTTCTCCATGTCCTGGAATTATTATTACAGGAGACGACCAAGGCTCTACTCTGGAGTTCTTCAGGGGCTTCCAAATTCCTTCATAATGGCTGCTTTGGTCTCTGCATATGACCAGCTGTCCCCCTCCAGGTGGGGCAACATTAGATTTTGGCAATCAGTGTCTAGGCAATTCATCACATCAATGACTTTTGACAATCACCTTATTCATACATAGTCATATTGAACAGTCAGAAAAACGCTGAAGTTATCCTGATTGAAAGTTGGCACTTTCAGCGTTGCCTTGAATTCCTCCGAGGTTTCTCTAGCCGCCTCTCTAGGTTCAGCTACTTGGCTCACTTGAAGAGTGATTTTAGGCGTCATCTCCAAAATAGCAGTAATAGTGGGCGGCATGTTTCTTGGGGGTGTCATCTTTAAATTAGTGTATGGGGAGTTCTTTCTTCAGTGTTGGTCACCGCATATGGCTCATAATTGCATTTGTGGGTTTTTAGCTCCTCAACCTGTTCGATCAGTCACTCAATATCAGCACTGAGATTTCTCAAATGAACGCAATCTGCTTCATGCTCTGTTTTCAGAAATAAAGCATCTCAAATTAAGTCCCCTTCTTTCTTCTTTATTTATGTTACTTTTCCCATTAACTCATTCCCAAAACTGGCGACATTATTGATCCCTTCCTCCATCTTGGTGACTCTTTCTTCCAAGGCTGCAAATTCTCGATGATCTGATGAGCTTAGGGCGTTCTGATTAATGGTGGCTAACTCCATCCATAGTTTTCTTAACTCATCTTTAATTGACATCCTTCTAAGTTCTTCTACTCAACTACACCCCTGTAGTGAGCACCACTTTGTAAAAATTTATGCGGTGTTGATTACTTTTGGCCAACAACCCCTATAAACTTATTACTTGCATAGGTTTGGTCTTTGTGAAATTTGTCCACATTGTATAATAGTTGAAATGATCAGTTGATAATAGTATGACGACTATTATCTATAGTTTAATGGAAGCCCTAGATCTCAGCCCAACACTTGGTCAGCGTTTATGCTCAAAATACTTGTGATGTCTCAAAAAGGGATTCATTCCCTTGTACCATCTAACCTGATCTTCTCCTAGATTCCCATCTATGGCCTCTCTGGTTTGACATACAGTTGACAGCAATCCCCATTTTTTTCCGCTTCTTCCCTGGATCTCCACTCATATCCTTACTCTTTTCCTTAAAGAGTCTCACAATTATCATACACAGCAATATTATCCCTGATAAAGAATAGAACAAATGAAAGCTGATAAAGTGTACTGAGCTGATATATCTACTGTATACTCTTTACTAAACTCTGTTAAACTCAGTACTACTCTGGTAAATACTGTTTTTTACTAAAAACCCTAAATATAAACTATATGGTAAAAACTACTATTTATTTATTGGTGAATTCTAGGGAATTTATATTGGGGGATTTGGCACTCAACCCTCAGTTGACACCTCTTCAATGAAATGGCAGCTTTGCCATTGAATCACACATCCTTGTTTCAGCAGTAAAGATATATCTATCCTGGCTAGGATTCCATCGGTAAACATCCTCAAGACCTAAAATAGAAAGAGTTGGAAAATGTGTCCCTAACGTTTTCCTCTCAATCCAAGTGAACCAAACATATTTGGCAAGAGACCTGCTTAGTTAATGGGACTTGTTACCAATAAGGCAGGCTGTCAACCAACTGATCAATTCACTAGTTGCAGGTGGCAACACTCGCCTTGCAATTTACTCCTTAATTCCTAATCATTCAGTGATGAAACCCAATCAATCCCAATCAGTACACTTGATAGTTAATCAACTATCAGAAGACCCTATTTTGTCGGCAACTCTGACCAACAAGATCTTAAGCATTTGTCCTGATTGATCCCTGACAGATCTGACCAGGCGAATAATCTAAAATACCCTGAACATAGTTGTCCCAAAATCAGGGTCAACCAATTTCAAATTTACCTTGCATTAGGGAATTATCCCCTAGCGATTCCTGGTAATCCAGCCAGCTGGGAATATAGGCTAAAATCGAACACCTTGTTTTAAATTATAAATCTCTATCAGTTTTTATATTAACTAGATATCCGTACTAAATTTACTTAGGTAGAATTCTAAACTGCATAAATTCAGCTAATAGTGATCATTCTTAAATTTTATACACACTTTATCTAAGCTGTCATTATCTAGATTGTAAGGCACTGGGAGCCCAAATTTGCTTTAGTGACACTGCACATTTATCAGGGTAACCACCTGAGGCACTAAGCAAACAGGATTAAGATGGCACCACAGCCCTCTATCTGATGGGTGATCAACTATTTGATCAAAGCAAGTTGGCCATGATGCATGCCATAATGCTTAAAATTCTGTAAAATATTAAAAAACTAAAAAGTTAGAAAGGGAGTGTTTATATTTAAATACTTAAGGAGATAAAACAACCAGGACAGTACCCCCACTAATTAAATTACTGGCCTTTCATATGGAAATGGTGGGTTGGCAGTCAGGTGTGCTATTAATACTATTAGCAACTTTATGATGTCTTAATCCGGTTTCCTGATATTATTGAGTTTCACACATAGGTAAAGTCAGAATCAAACTATTACCAGAATCTTGGGTATAAGGAATATGATTCATGCCCTGATTGATTGCTCCCTAATTTAGCTTTCCTGGAAAATTTTTAGAAAAATTTCTGCAACAAACTGCACTTTTCCACAGAGGCCCAGCGCTTGATTTAAAGCAAATTCCAAAAATTATAAATGGATCTTGAAGAAATAGCAAAAGGTAGAACAAAATCAGGTTTGAATCCAATGGTTCTTTGGTAAGTTGGTTAATTTTGCCATAATATTGTATTAAGAAATTGGTGAAAAAGATTTTTAAAAATTGGGAAATTGAGTGTCTTAGGAGGGAACTTACCTGGATTAAAATTTTCCATTTTGGCATTGTAGTTAGGGGTTTACCTGCGTAAGAGCCATATCCTCTCAAAATACAGTCAGATAGTCTATCATGGGGATATGAGCGTGTGTTTTATAGAAAGAGTGTAGCAGGCACTACTTGGCACACTGCATACTAAAGAAAGCCTAACATATATAGCACAAGAAGCCTGTGAGGTACAGCAAGTTTTTCAGGTTTTGAATGTAATTAATTATCTGTTAATAAATATGTTTGTCATAATATTAATTTATTTACTTTTAAGTACTGTTATATCTTTTTTAGCACAAGTGGTGCCCAACTCAAAAGAGGGAGCCACCATGCATCTTAAGTATTATTATCTTATACAGATTTTTAATATATATATTTAAAAGATTTTCAATTCTTATATGAGAGTAATTCAAAAAGTAAAGGCAAATTTTTAAAAAGGAACTTTTTATTGTGAAAACAAGATGACAAGCAACATCATTTCTCTACATAATCTCCCTTAATTTCTATTCACTTGGTTCATCTCTTGACAAGCTTCATAATTCCGTCCTGGAAGAAGATTTGTGGCATCATGCGCAGCCACTTGCACACCGCCTCCACAACCTCATCATCTGACAAAAATTTGGATTCATGCAGGTGCTCCTTCATCGGACCAAAAAGGTGAAAATCGCTTGGAGCTAGGTCAGGACTGTACGGCAGATGCTCCAGCAGCTCAAAACCAAGATCTTGAATGCACTGGATTGTTTTCCCCGAAGTATGAGGATGTGCATTGTCCTGAAGCAAAAGCACACCTTTTGAAAGTTTTCCTCGCCTCTTTGTTTTGATTTTGGGTTTCAGAACTCACAAGTAGCTCACAGTAGCTGTCACTATTCACTGTTTGACCTTTAGGAGTGTAATGAATTAGAAGTGGACCTAACATATCCCAAAACACTGTCATCATCAACTTTCCTGCAGAAACTTGTCTTTTGAACTTTTTTGCTGTAGGCGAGGATGGATGTTTCCACACCATACTCTGCCGCTTACTCTGTGGTTTGAAGTGATGGACCCACATCCCATCAACAGTTACTATGCGACTGAGAAACTCTTCCCCTTCCTCTTCTAAGCGCTCAAATGTGATTTCTGAAATTTCCAACCGTATCTGTTTGTGCTGGTCTGTCAGTTGATGTGGTACCCAACGAGCACACACTTTGTGATAATTTAGTGATTTGTGGATGATTGCAACTGCTGAACCGTGGCTAATGTTCAATGCATGCACAATATCATCAATTTTGACACAACAATCATCATAAATCATTCTCTCAACTGTCTCGATGTTCTTGTCCGTCTTCAAAGTGGATGGCCTACCTGAACGCTCTTCATCACAGATAGATACACAACCATTTTTAAAGCGATTTATCCACTCATAAATTTTGCGCTCACTAAAACAGCTCTCACCATACTGCTGCTGCATTCTGCGAATAATCTCCGAAGTTTTAGTCCCTTCAGAGTGCAGAAAATGTACCACTCCCCTCATCTCTTCCTTGGTGCACATGGACAATGGGGCACTCATAATAAAATGCCCTGAAATCACTATGAATGGAGTTGAGCACTGAAACAACACAGCTAAAGAACAAAAAAACTTTGATGTTATGATATGTCATTGTTCAGTCAGTGCTGCCATCCATTGCAGCAGGGAATTTAAAATTTGCCTTTACTTTTTGACTTACCCACATATATTTTATAGCTGTTGTTACAAGCTGCTAGATACAGTTTTTGTATTACCTTAGAATTTATGATATCTTTAATAAGGTATTAAAAATTAAAATTTAGTAAACAAAGTCCAGATTATAAATAGTTAATTATAAAAAAACAAGTAAATTTTTTTGAGAGCTTTAATGGTGATTGGTGTATCCCCCTTTAGGTTGGGACCACCAGTGCTAAAAAAGAGAGCTTTAATGGTAATTACTCTTTTTATTTAACTAAGGTAAGCTGACCAGGGGATGGACATTACCAAACTAAAAAGTAACATAACTAATTGTTTCAAATAAAATGCCCAAATGAGCTATTGAATGAAACACACTGGACAAAAAACAACCAACCATGTGGGCAGTGGAGACCGTTTATCCCTCCATGGCAGAAGGGAGGGGGATTGGGTGGCTCATTTTCAGCATCAGCTATCTCTTTCCAGAGTAGGGTTTGTGCCAAGGCAGATAGCAAGGATGTCAGGGCATTGGTGGTATGTGGTTTAATATCACTGATGATCAGTACTTCCAAGTAATTACCAACCATAAAAATGGCAGTAATATATTCAGCTAAAGCTTTTTTGGCTTTAATGCGGGCGTCTGGTAGTTTAACGAACATGGTAATATTGGTTCAGGTAATCTTGGCTTTCAGATTCCGTGCTACAATTACCACATTCTGGATAGTATCAGTGACATTTTTGTGTAATTTTTTTACATTAATATTACTTTTTAGAGTACGATTTTTGGGTATAACAGGAGGTGAGATTCCTCCTGCAAGCGCCGTCACTGATTTGACGGTGGCTTTGCAGAGGGGACGGCAGTCTGGTGTGGCAGCTGCTTCCACTGCAAGCTGGATGTTGCTGTGGAATGGTTCAGCATTTGGCTTTAGGACATATAAATGAGTGGGGAATTATGCATCCCATTTTGCATTACAGAACTGGTCAACTTGCAGCGATGGTTCTTCAGTGATATTACCTGATTTTTTTGATTTTATCCAAACACTCCTATGGGTTCTGGAATAATTGAATTGGGGAATCAGAGTATGGTTGAAGATTGGTTGATTTGTTAGAGGTTGCATGGGATCAAACTGGGGTCTAATTCTGTGCTTGGTTGGAAGAATAATGTGTGGCACTGGGGCGAGGTGGAGGCTGATTGGTGGCTGAAGGTGCAGCTGCAGCAACAGGCTTTGGTGGAGGGGGAGGTAGGATTGTACCCCATGCTGAAATTGGCGTGGGGTAAGTGACAGATTGGTGGCTGTTGGATGAATTATCAGCATCATTGGATGCTGCTAGATATGGGCACTTGCATTTCAAGTGGTCTAACTCAAAACAGGATGGACAACATGTCTGTCCACCCTCAAAGTGGGCCCAGAATGGATGGTCAGGGGCAGAGGGGATAGAGTGTGTGAGGGGGAATTGATGGGGCAATTTTGTTCATTTTGGGGCTGATCATGGCATACACCTGAGGCCCAGCAAGGCGTGTGGCCCCATTTGGGACCACAAATTGTAGGATGGGGTTGGAGCCATAGGCTGCATAACCTACCATCAGCTCCTGGTGGAGCATCTCAGGGGGAAGGTGGGTAGGCAAACCAGCGAACTGAACAATCAAAGTGGTGTCCGCTGGGAGTTGAGACTGAGTTGTGAGGAGAGGGGTGCCCTGGAATACCAGGGGCACAGTTGCTGCAGTGGCAGCGTCAGCTTCTCAAGGGAAGCCAAGGTCAAAATACCCCTTGTAGGGGCGGAAATCTATAAAACAGGTGGGATGCAACACCGCCTGAGCCATTTAAATAATGGCTTGGTCATTGTATTGGAAGAGTTTCCTATATTTGACAATAAGGCAAAATCACATGTTGCTCTGGGGGAGCACCAGGGGGCAGTGGGGCACAGCTTGGGTTCAAGTGAGGTGGGCGTCAAGATCCTCAGGATGAATGAATCATCTCAGGGATTTGGTGTGACTGGGTGAGCCAGTCTGAGCGCTTTCCTGTCATATGGAAAATGTCAGGGGGGGGTTTGCCACTGCCCCACACTGGTGCAGCTGGCAAGGAACCCAATGACATTGAAGCGAATCTACAGCAGGCAATTAAGTTTTACTTTTTATAAACCATATAAATTGCTCAGAAAGTTATGCCAAGTGGAAAGAGAGTCTTAATGGTAAAAACTCTATGACCTCCAATAAGGGAATTTCTCAGAGCCTAGGACATTGACTCTTAAGGCTTTGAGAGGGTACAATTAAGCCCAAAGATAAATTACTAAACCTTCTAATGGGAACTCTACAAGATTCCACAATCCATGCTCATTAAAACTTTCAATTTGTAGAAGCCATTAAACACACTTTTAAGTATTGGACTTCTATTAATTTTAATTAAATTAATCAGATCTTTACCATGAAACAATATTTTTTGCTCAAAAGGTTATATATTAACTCAATTTATTTGTATGTCCCAAACCAAAATTTAAAACTGATCAAACCACTTCAAATTTGATTTCAATTCCTATTTATTAAAAAAATGTTTGACCCAAAGTTTAAACAAACTAATTTTAATATAAAAAGTTAAATTGTTTGAATTTTCTATGTCAAATGAGTTTATATATAGGGACAGCTTATCCTCTTTGTTCCATTATGATTGAAATTTTCTGATAAATGCACAATATTTCTTCGTTTTTTTTCTTTTTTATTGTTCTTAACCCTCAAAGCCACTTATAGTGCTTTAATTTTTTATTGATTCTCAACATTAATATCCTGTCCTTAAAAGGTGCTATACTTGCTTTCTGCTAGTTTTAATGTAACCACCTTAGCTTCATCTACACCATAAAAACTTCCATATGTATTTTGTCTCTTTAGTGGAAAGGTAGGAATATAAAACTTATAATACGCTGTGTTTCTAAAGCCTTTGTGATGACCTTAAACTATAAGAACATGAGGCTACCAACTTATTGTACCACCCCAAACTGCTGCCAAACTTACATTGGCCATTATTATATGAAGAACCTGAGTATATCCTGCATAAGGCTGGCCATTTTCAGTCCAATATGGACATTATAGTTTGACTGCCATAATAAAAAAGATAGTAATTTGGATCCATTTTTAATTTTATAGAGTCTTGTTTGCATTGAGAAAATCACAGATAAAGGAGTTAATTCCTTGTTCCATAAATAGACTCCTTTAGAAACCCTTATTCATTTAATAATAAATATGTTTTTAGCCCTATAGTCAGCATGTACAAAAATCAAGTCCCTTATAAACAGCTGATAATCAAGATAAATTTGACAATTTTGCGGCCCCTTTTCTAGGCTTCAATCAATGTAAGATTCCTAGTGATGGAGTCCTTTATATACCCCTAGTTTCCAAATTTGACATCAGGTAACAATGATATAAGAGGATGTCCCAGTATAAGTACCAGCTAATATGGCATGCGCCCAATGTCACAAACAATGCCCCCAGAAAAGCCCTTTTATACTTTTGGGTTCTCCCATAAATGAAAGCCAAATTATTATTACTCCATTAAAAAGAGTTTCTACATCCAAAATATCATATAATGTGAATATTACCAAATTGAGGAACAAATTAATTTCAAAACGGCATTAGTGGCCCAGAACAGTCCATGCAAACATACATAAGAGCCATGGGAGCTACAGGAGCCACAGTCAATCTCCAAACAACAACCACAAAAATCATAAGGACCCAAGAGCTACAATATAAGTTGTAGAAAAAACCAAGAATAGTATCCAGAATTAGGGATTTGGACTCCGCTGACCCTGAATCTAAATTTAAAATGGAGAGGCACGTTATGCAAAAAACTTGAAAGATTTTTTTCAAAAAGCCGCTTAAAATATACTAAATTCCTCATTTACTATACATAATTTTGAATACTTATTGTAACCTTTTTAGGTTTACTGCACAGGTGTCATGAAACTAATTTATTAAGAGATAAGAAGAGCAAGAGTTATTACCCATCAAATCCACCCACATGCTCACAATGCTGAAGCGCTAGAGAATTTCTTTTGGGCTCATGTTGATAGCAGTTGACATATTTGTCCCCTCTGTTTTGAGCTTAACCTTTAAAAGGTCTTTCCCCATGTCACTTCACCCATTAATATTTCTGAACCCTTTTCAGAGGGATCTGAATGGGGCGTTTTGTTTCCCCCTCCACCCAACATTCTTTCTTGATGGGTGTTGAGAATTTTTCATTCTCAAAAATAGGTGACGCTAAAAGTGTTCCAGGCTAAGCAGTATGAAGACTGCTGACCCTTGCTCTTTCACAATCATTGGAGATCTTTCCCTATAAATTCGCATGGCAACCCATAACTCAGCAGACCAACAACTTCCTCTTATGAGTCTTGACCACTTGTTATGGCTCAGAGGTCCTCTTTGGGACTTGTCCAACGAATATGGTTCAGCGGCCTCTATTGACTCCCTTGGGGTTTCTCCCCTTCAATTCTTCCAGTTCATCATTGTTGTTGCTAGTTGTCCAAGTTCCCTCAGGGTTTCCATTTAGTTCAAGGTTGGGAGTTGGTTGCACTGACCAATACAGGTGTTTTATCCCAGCATCTAACCTTTGAAGATATTATGTACCACCTCTATCAGCTAAGCAAAACTCTTTTAACTGAAAACTTATTAAAGGTAGGCAAAGAAAAGATTATTATTTTATTAAGAGGGATATTAAACTATTAACAGGCGTTTCTTTCCTGTCCACATCATTGACAATTATTGCCGTATTGTAAGCAGTCACTGACAATTCTCCCTGCTTAACATTCATCAGCACTCTTACTGGTGATGCTTGTCACCTTGAATATCCTGATTACGCAATCCTTAAATTTATGTAATCTGTTTTAATTTAATATATCAAAAACCTTGGTAGAAGTCGCTAGTGTTGAATTTGACCAAAATGCTGTCAGGATTTATTCCTAATACTCTCATGAAGTCAAAATGTGATTCAACTTTATTTAATCAATATTAAATGGTTTGACATCCTCAGCATAAGTTGCCGATGTCAAATTGACTAAAAACTCTATTGGGATCATTTTATGATACTCTTGAAATTGATTTAAGCAATTCACTATCTTAATTGATAAAAATTATCTTGACATCCTTGGCCTCAGTCACCAGTGTTGAGACCCACCAATTTCCTATCAGAGGATTATACAAAATACTTTATTGATCCACAGGATCAAGAAAGCTCAACCCAACTGAATGGGGAGCTCGAATTGGGGCTATTAAATTAAATAATGAATCAAAACTAGCAAACTAATTGGCAATTATCCATGATTAGTTATTACACTAATTTTGTTAATATTTGAGGAATATCACCTGGCTAAAAATCCAATAATAGGCCAATGTAGAAAGCACCCACCAAAGCATCCAGCTACACTCATCACCCTCGATCAACCTGACCAATCAGAATCAAGCTTGGACCACCATTTGTACCCAAGCACCCACCCATTTTCCTACTACCACCCACCCAAATTCTGCATCCACTATTCTCGTAAACCAAAATCCTTGGTAGTTATTGGACAAGGTCAATGAATCAGCTAAAATTGTCATGAATGAGGATGATGAATCTGGGGATATAGGCCCAGATGAATATGAATGTACTAAATTTTATAATTCTGACTTTGATAAAACCCTCCCCCAGACGCTATGCTCTTAAACTCAATACTATCCCCTTCCAAAGTGACCACCAGATTGGCTAAACAGCGGTGCCCACACTTTATTGCCATCATATCAATAAAACAGTGGCCCAATCAGTTGATTAATTACATGAAGGGCCAAGCACAATCAACTAACCCTTAATTTCCCTGAAGTAGCACAGAAGGAAATCACCAAATTGACCAATGCTGCCAATGACGCTGTCTTACATGCTGTGGAACTAGCAGCATTCAATTAACCACCAATATCTCCTGGCAACTACCCAGCTTGGCCCAACTCCTGAATGCCCACCTTCAAGCTAAACATCATATTGCAGAGTTAATTGAGGCTGTCTTCCAAGCTGATCTTGAGGTAAGTATTCGTTATTTCACAGTCCTCCAACCCCACCACACTGATGCCCCAACGACCTTGCTCACAGCATTTGTCCTCTTCTACAACCAATATGCATCTTTCACAAAGTCTTCGCATGAAGAAAAGCTGCCTGACCCTCCCTACCCCTCTGCCATGGTAAGTTAGTGGCACTCTAACCCCTACCTAATCGGAGGTTTTACTTTACTTTATTTTGTTTTGTCACCCGTTTGCTTTGGGCTTTATTGCTTTGAATTGGTAATGCCTGTCCCCTGGTTGGCGTGCCTTGAATAAATTTAAGAAAAGCGATAGTTGTATGAAAACAATTATCCAGTTGAGTTTCTTCTTTACAAGTAGTTTTAATCCCACTCAGGTATACTCTTAGGGAAGGTACTGATAACCTCACTTCTTGAACTTGAAGCAAAAATAGATTAAGGGAACGTATCCATCTAACTCTTACTTAAAAGAAGAAATATAAATTGTACTACTATCTAACGTTTTGTCTTTCTTATTTTCAACTAAACAAAGGGTTTAATAAAGAAAGTTTGGTGCTCAAATCTTAAGTTTGCATCCCAATGAAAATGACATTCCTTGCCAATGAACTTAAACCAAAGAGCAATACCAAAATGATGAACACTTTATTCACCTAGTTGGTATCCACCACATACTAGATTACAACTCTCCATGGTTTGGATTCTTTAATAGCGTGTCCCAACGCCTTTATCCAAAACCAGCATATTAGAAAAAATCTATCTGCTTTTTTTAGGTAATGGGACAATTCACCCATTTTCAGCAGGCCACTTTTCTCAGGCTAACCTGCAATTTACTGCCAAGAAAAGCTTTGTAAACACTCCAATAACTTTAAAGATACCCTTATTGATTGGTGACAAGCTTTAATTGATCCACGTAAGAAAGTTAATTGTTGATAATTAAGCCAAAAATTAAACTCATTTTAAACATTGTTGAAAATTTTTCCTGACAAGCCATTACTAGTATGATTGGAATTGAATCTCAAATTAGACTATCTAATGGTTTGTATGATAACATTATCTGACAGATTTTTCAGAATTAACAATTCCAACATCCCTTAAAGTTCCTTATTAGAAAGCAAACCAAATCAGGATAAGACAAATAGTCTTTTAAATCTTTCATAGCTGGATAATGGAGTTTTTTTAAAATCTCAAAAACTATATTAGATAAAATCTTTTACAGAATCTGATTTTTAGCTGTTTACTTTGGTGCTATAAATTTTAAATATGAGATAAATACTCTAGAAGGTTTATACTTAATATTTATGTACATAAGAGATTGAAAAAAGCTTCAGTGGGCTTTGGAATTGCCCTCATTAATAACATTCCAAGGTTTAACATGGTTGAACGCGATTGGAAACATAACTTAAAGTCCCATGAATCAGAGCATAAAACTCTCCAAATCTCTAATTGATGCGCTCTGTGATAACATAAATAACTCATCAAAACTGGATAAACCCTTTTGCTCAGCATCCTCCAATCGAGCAGGCCAGTCTTGTGATAGTATATTATAGTAATTAGCCTCAGTTTACTATAATGAAGGCCTTCTTATGCATAAGCTGTATCATTTTAAAACTACTTTTGAAAAACTTCATTTAATACTAGTGGTGCCTAACTCAATAGGGGACATCCATACATTTTTTTGTTGTGGTGACATGCAAATTTTAGCCAATAAATTTTTCAACATGGCACCTTAACAGCTAGCCTAAGCTGCCCTATCATATGGTAAAAGGGGGTTGGGGCTCTTTGTCTGGCGTGGACTTGAGCCCATGCATCAGAGTAGACAAAATGGGAGTGGGGATAATCAGTAGTATAGAGCAGGAAGTAGGCAATACTTAAATTATAATTTTCAAGGAGGCATGTGGTATTATTTGTCTCAGTGTACTGTATGAGATAAAACTTGGCATAATTAAAATATTGAGTATTCAAGAAAAATCTTTTTTCTGGTATGTTTGGAGGTAGAAGAGGGTGAAGAGGGACATCATGGTGGCTTCAAAACATATGCAGCCCACCACAAATGCAAGTAGCTGTATTTCATTTCAGGTGATCTTGGAAAGTTTGACAGAAAGTTAGGAAAGGGAATCTTATTGACAAGTAGCTTTATGACACATGGAGAGCTTGACGGAGAGGGATGTTGAAGGAGGCAGCGGCCACTTCAAAGGTAAGCTGTTAGTGGGTCTAGTACACCAGAAAGCCTGGAAGAGGGCAAAAGCATGGAAGACTGGGTTTGGGTAGCTGAAAGTTTTTTGGCGAATTGAACTTGGGCTCATGGGAAATGCTTTATGGTACTATTGGTAAACGTAAGGCTCTTGCTCTAGCTAAGGTAGACATGTTTAACACCCTTTTAGGACTAAAAAGGGATCAAACTACAATTTACTGCCTCTTACTCTTATTTCTGACCTAGGGAATATCCTGGATAAGAGATGTTTGAAGGCTGCCCTCCCTGCCTTCCAGGCTCCTTCTCCAACATACCCCAATCCCAAACCCATCATAGTATCAGAATCTGCAGAGTATTTGGGAATTAGATACCTTTGTATAGATTTAGGTAATATTAGAAAACTTAACACCATGGTCCTCATTCCCTGATCCCAACAGGTGGCTTAATCAAAAGCCACCAGGAATGTATAGATTTTGACACCTGGGGCAAAAGGTTAAAACATCCATCTAATAATTCAAAAATAGGGTAAAAGGTCAAAAATGGGGATTTAACCTGTCACCAGATTTTGAAACTGGCAGACCAAATTTGGGCAATTGTACTGTAGCAAAACAACCCAAGCATAGTGCAGGGATCACGGCTGATGTTGCTAATTTGGAGAATCGACTTATGCAATAAAAAATGTCATTTTTAAATTGGAAGTTGGCGTTTGAAACTAAAAATGGCGGCTTAGTAAACACACTCCATAGCACAACATAAATCCTAGCACCCTTATATGATAAGGCGATAAGCTATTGTTTATATTAGATAAAACCCTTCAAAAATTATCTTAAAAACTTCTAGTTTTTTTTTTTAATTTAAAATGACAAATTTGTGCTACCATAATTATAGGAGAAATTATGTAAGATATTTTTGTCCAGCTTCCTAAGTTTGATAGCTTAGTTAGCAATAAGAACTCCTCTTTTGCACTTCCACCTAGGAAGAAAACCTCACATTCTTTTCCCCTTCTGCGAGTTTATTTTCAAAGGCAGAGCGTCACCTTGCAGTCTGGAGCTGCTATTAGGGGTAAAGACACCCGCGCCCACAATTTTTTCTCTTGGCCACCTTAGGACTAACAAAAAAACCCAACCAAAATTTATAAATTATAAGACAGAGTACAGAATTATGGGGATAGGTGCTCCAAAAATAAATTTGTTACAGCTCAAATGAATACCATACCTCCTCACAAAAAACTGAAGAATAAATTATGGCTCATTTGTAACCTTTGTGTTCTAAGGGTTCCATCCCGTGTGAAGACAGCTCTAAAGAACCTTTGGATATGGTTGCAATCCCTATAGAACTTGCGGATGAAGAAATCTCAGCCTATTACATCTCTTGGTTCATCAGGTCAAATAACAGAGCCGTGTAAACCCAGTGTATGAGAACACATTTGATGTATGGCCTTTACTAGACCCTGAAGATCCTGATTATGCTTCACTGTCATATTTTAGGGCTGCCGCTATGCCCAACCAGTTCATAAACAGATAAATAAAGTTTGGAAGAGTTCAAGGTTAAGAAGTCATATCTCACTCTTTGTTCCAAAGTAAGTTAAATAAATTTGACTGGGCTTACTAGTTGTTTCCCATGCATATCATGGTAGGGGTACGCAAGGTCACAGTAACTGCTCTTGTGGACACTGGAGCCACAGATACTACAAAATCTGAAAGTTTTGCAAGCATTGGCTATTGAAATTACCTTTGGTTCTGTCAGAATTCTCCCTGGTTTAGGTGAAATCCTTGTCCAGGGGAATGTCCAATACGTTTATTCAAGGAGCACAAATCCCAACTGTCCCAATAAGTTCAAGAATGGAGCTAAAATCTATATTATCAGCAGGTATACCAAATTTGGGGTCTCACATAAATTTTTCTATGCTTGGGAAATTGTTTCACCCCCATTTTCTGAGTCATGTAAAGAAGGGTTTCCACTGATCCAGCATGAGGGCGGCGAGATCCAAGTAATGTTCAAAACGGTGGGTAATCCAGAAGACCAGGAGAGATCCTGAATGGATGGGGCCACAACAATCCTTGAGGCACCGTGTCCCCATGCACCCTATAAAAAGCAATACATTCTAGTTTAATAAATACTTTTTCAATAGGATATATTTTATCTTGTTTTATTTAAGTTTTGATTCATTCTAATAAACAAAGTCTCATACAACGTTGCACCTAAAGCCGCCCCTGTCCTCTCAGCTGACCTTTGCCTCCTTCAGTCAGCCCCCATATTGGGTTTCCCAGCGTTAGCACCAGTGAGCGCATCTGTCAGAAACCCAATATCTGGTGCTCATTACAGGGGGCTTCCAAGGCGCACCCTGAGGAGTTACCCTCAACCTAGGGCGAAAAACAACCCACAGCGAGCACTCCAGACGCTGATCTTCTTACCTACCTCTTCTAGAACAGCCAAGACCCAGTAACAGTGGGGACCAACTTTCCAAAGAAAGCCTTTGCGTTTGTCCCAGAAGACTTTGTGCACTTCTGAACTCCCAGTCAGTTAAAAAACTTTGTTTGAACTGTTAAGTACGCCTGAAAAATTGAAAAAGATGTTATTGAGAAAAAATGACAGCATCATAAAGAAAAAGATTAATGAAAGCAATATTTTATTACAGGGATCAAGCATCACGTTTCAATAGGATGTGGGATGCTAGGAGAAAAGAAGCCTTTGAAGATATTACCAAGAGGGATGACTATTGGACGCTAGGACCTGTCTAATGTGATGAGAGAAAAATGTTCAAAAACCTTTTGGCTTTTAAACAAAATCAAAAAGAAATTGGCCAAATTACGGAACATCCTCCAGTAGAAAAAAAGAAGATAAAAATAATCTGAGTGCTCAAATTTTAACAAAAACAAGTAATTTTAATACTAACATTAATATTAACTTAGGTAATAAAATACAAAATCCTCCACTTGATGTCAACTCCCACTCTGTCACTTCAGAGCAGAAAGTGGAAATAAAGTGCATAGCCAATTTGAACCTAAAAGTGCAGAATGACAAATCAAATGTGGCCAGCGAGCATTGACAACAACAAATTGATGAAAACTAAAACAAGTTGTTAGAAAGTTTTATTCAATCTTGACAAAGACAGCAAACTTCAGGAATTTTCTGAAAGGCTCAAAATCAATTGGTTCAATGATGCACTAAAAACGCCAGACAAAATTCCTGGGACTTACCTTCACACCATCTGTGATAAGATCGATGACAATCATGAAAAAGGCAAAGAAGTTTAGACCAGCCTGCCAGTCAGGATGCGTGAGCACCCAAAAAGCAAGACAGAATGCCAGGGGCATTGCCACTTTTATGACGTTGCATGGAGCTGTGAATTTGGAAATGATAACTCATTAATGTAGAACAAATATAAAAAGAAACCCAAAAATGAATCAAATGGAAATAAACCCAGACACTGGGGGTCTCGCTGCAGAGGATTGTACCACTAAGATAGTTTCTACAAGGTTACCAGTAGGTGGTTCAATACAACTGAGGAGACAAGGGGTTGGATCCTTGCTTGGAAATGGTGGATGTAAGGCCACAATATCCTAGTATATTGATGGTGGATAGTTGCAATAAAGGGGTTGAATTGCCAGAAGTGTCTTGCTCGTTAGTTCCAGTTGACAATGATTGGAGTTCTTGTAAACATCAAAACTAGTAATTCCCATCCTGTGTAGGGACTGATAGGCCACCAGGTAAAGTCATCAGGACTTCAGCAAGAAGGATATCAGTAAAGTAAAAATTGATAGTTTGTGGAAGAAATTTATTGAAAGAAAAATGAAGAAAATTGACCAACAATTTTCTCAGCGTGATGCAACTGATTAAATAGTGTTCAATTGATGTGGATGCAAGAAGGGATCAGGTCCCTCAAGCTCAACCTAACTGGCGAATTTCTTGGGAAAGGGGTCAGATAATCTCAATATGAACTGTCATCAAAGTATTTGGCGGCATGCTGATTTGCTGTCAGCTCGACCTTGAACACCTGAACCAGCGCTTGACTGCATTTCCATCAATTGGCGTGACAAGTCTGGCCCAATGTGCAATGGGAATTCCCCAGGGCCACCCCACATAGGGGAAGTCCCAATTGGTTGGAAATGGGTTCAGGATGCCCAACCCGCCCATGCCAAGTTACTGGGCTGTTTATTTGGTCAAATGAGTTATGTTGGCCACAATTCCTGATTTGCTGGATAGGGGTTTCAAACTGTCATCAATCATTTCTGATGATACTATCTGCACATCAAGGATCATCCCAACGATTTTGAGTGGGGTTAGCATCAGCAATTGCACTGCTGGCTGAGTTAAAACCGTCAGTGATTCCAGGTGATAATTCAATCTTTGTCCCTTTTTGACTATGTTGTTTCCAAATGTTGGGCTTGATTACCATCAGTTTTGGACCCTTTGACTTCTATTGGTGAAAGTGCAGATTTCCTTAAACTGGTAGAAAAGACCAGCCGAGGTGAGCATGGGTACTGGGGGAGGAATCTGAAGAGGGAGAGCTGTTACCCAGCGTTCGTCTACCATGTGAGCAAGGTCACCCTGGGTGATGAGGGGTACAGCCGCCCTCTTCAGATCCTTTTTATTTTGAAACGAGAAAATCGCCCAATCCATGCACAGGGGACTTTCCCCTAGACTTATATTACCCTTTTTTTTTCCAAAGGAAGGGCGCCACCACTGGTAAACTGCATGAGGGCAACATTTTTGTGCGCTTTGGGCAATTTGATCACCATTACAGTAACAACCTTTTGGGGGGACAGGGAGCATCAGGGTGGGACTCATGAAACGCCTCAACCAGTTTGATGCAGTTAGCGCAATCATAAGCCTTAACCCAAATGTTCTCGTAGGCCAGATACCCTTTCCAGGCCACAAGGTACTGAATGGACCTTTTAGATTTTCGGGATGCTAAAATATTTTCCACCTTGGCCTCCTCCATACTCTCAATTACAATCAGCTCAGGGTCTGCGGGACAGACCTCTTAAATGGGGACAACTGTGAAACGTGGAAGATGGGGCGCTGTTTCCAATGAGCTGGTAGTTTTAACTAGAACGCACCATTGACCAAGACTTCCTCCACTAAGTGGGGACCTGAACGCTTACTTGAAAACTTTTCGGGAGGGTACTTTCATTCTCAAATGGCGTGTATTGAGCATAACATAGGAGCCCACCACTATGTCATGACCAGGCAATCGCTTACAATCTGCAAACTTCTTGTAGTTATCAATAGCTTTAGTGAGGTGCTCTTACATTAAGGATTGAGTGGACCTAATATGCTCATTATGATCTATGGAAGCTTGGACCTCGGGGTGCAAGCAGGGTCCAACTGAAAATGAGTGATTATATCTGAGCATCACTTCATAAGGACAAAACTCCATGGAAGCGTGAATCCTGTTGTTGTAGGAGAATTGAGCAAGGGGAAGGTCATTAGTCCAGGTGTCCTGTGCGTCTGCAGCATAGCAACGCAGGTACTGTTCTAATACTTGGTTAACTCGTTTGGTTTGTCCATCAGACTGAGTATAATATGCTGTGGAGCAACAGGGGATAATTTGAAAAATAGATAAAAGGTCACTCCAGAACTGCGCCATGAACTGTGAACCACGGTCACTGATGATCTCCTGCGGGAGACCAAACATTGAAAAAAATGGTGCACAAAGAGACGAGTGGTTTCTTCCGATGTAATTGTGGAAGCACAGGGGATAAAAAGTGAAAACTTGGTGAAACGATCAACCACCACCATCACCACTGTAAACCCATTAGAACAGAGGAGTTCAACAATAAAATCCACGGACACCAATATCCATTGACCCTCCGCCTGTTGCAAGGAGTGTAGGAGGCCATTTCTTTCTGAGAGATCTGACTTAACCCATGCACATGTAACGCAGTTTGGTGATCCAGGATGGAACTTCCTTAGTTAACCCACCCAATTTTAAGTCCAATTGATCAAATTAATGCATTTCTTATTGCCCAGATGGCCGATTGTGGGAGGGTCATGATGCGCACAAAATACCTTGGCTCTGAAGAGAGGAGGAACCCAAATTTGCGACCTAAAATAAATGAGGCCCTCCACCAAAGAATACAGGAAGTGTTTTTGATTTTAGAGATATAGTTGCTTAAATAACTCCACTCCTTTGGGGCAGGTGATTTGTGTTGCTAAGACCTGTGTAATGAGAGGGGCGTCAGGAGCAAAGGTGACTGATGAGACAATGGGGGGAACAATTGATAAGAATCGAGTGGCGGGGATCATGGTAACGAGGTCCACTTAATCTGGGTCTGAGAGACAGTGGGCTGGACTGCAGCTAAGAAAATTGGGAGGTACGTTAAGCGCGCCTTTTACAAATTTTTATTTAAAATCGAAGCTGCACAAGCCCCCAATAGTGCAAGCTTGCCAAAGTGCTAATTTATGGGGATTGCAGAAATACAAAAGAGCTTGGTGATCTGTACGCACAGTTAACTCATGTTGAGCACCCTGTAACAGATACCTCTAATAAGTCAATGCTCATGCTACGGCTGCCAACTCCTTATTGTAGATGGCCCAGGTTTCCCTGTAGAGGAAATTTTTGGGAAAAGTAGGCGACCAGATGTTCCAAGCCGTTGTGCTCCTGGAGCAGAACCGCCCCCACTGCAACTGATGAGGCATCGCATGCAATGATATACAGCTTGGCAGAATCTGCGTGTTTCAGGATGGGTGGGATAAAAACACCTCTTTGATTGGCTTGAATGCCTGCTGGCACTCAGGTGTATAATGAAAAGGCACATTATTGCCAGTGAGGGGGTGGAGTGGGGCAGCTAACCGGGAAAGGGCTGGGGAAAATTTCTTTAGGAAAATAATGGTGCCCAAGGAACTCCATAATTGTTTCTGCGTTGTCGGAGTTGGCCATTCACGGATGGCATCCAACTTATTAGGGGGAATCGCGTAGCCATCCTTAAGGACTAGGTTCCTGAGAAAGGTAACTTCCTCCTTATAGAACTCACACTTGGAAGGCTTGACAAACAAGCCCGCCTTGTGCAAAGCAGCCACAACCGCTTCTAAGTCTTTAGCGTTTTGTTTGAGAGTTGGGGAGTGAACCAAGATGTTATCAATATATGCGATGCGCAGGTTAACTGGAGGTCACCCAGTACACTGTCAATCGTTTCATTATAATGTAGTGGGCGCATTCTTTAACCCAAAGGCATTATGCGGAATTGAAAAATGCCTCGCTTTGTTTGGATAATGGTAATTATTCTTGCTCTTCCATCATCCAAATATGGTTAAAGGTATTGATAAGATCCAGCTTAGAGAACACACAAGATTTAGCGATTACTTGGCTTATCATCTGCTCCAAAGGCAGGGGGTAGGGATCATGAACTGTAACTTTGTTTAAGTGTTCATAATCCACGCAGGAATGGAGGATCCCCTCGGCCTTCTTGGCAAAAACGATGATAGAAGCAACTGGTGACGTCTCTAAATAACCACCCTTTTTAAGTATATCTTCTAACCAAGTGTTAAGACCAACCTCCTCCTCTGCTGAATGTGTAAATACAAGGGACATTTGAAATTTACCAACTGCACCATTGTTCAAAATCCTAAGTCAAATTTAGTGTGAGAGGGAAGACAGTCTGCCTTCTCAGATTTGAAGATACTTTGATAGTGCATCAAATCTTCAGGGAAATCTGATGGAAAGCCTGCAGGGAAACGAGGGAGGTAATAGAGATGCGGACTTGAGTTTTCTTAAGGGTGTCAAGTAAAGGAAATTCTCCCTCCTTTTATCTTAAACAAATAAAAACATATTTTACTCCAGGTGAATTCTAACATGCTGTTGGTGCCACCATCTGACCCCCAAGGTTACTGGAAACACCAAGTTTGGGGTTTTTTGAGAGCCAATTGAAAAAGATAAAATGATGTAATGAGAAAGGTACCGGCTGTTGGACTAAATATGAGGTCTGGGAGGCTGATGAAGCAACCATCACCAAAGGACTACGTCCAGGTCCAACTCCAATTGTTAGGCTAACTCAATGTTCATAAAATCACCAGTGGCTCTGGTATCCACAATAGCCTCAGATGAGACATGGTGAGATCGATACTAATATTCATAGGTAATAAGAAATAAGCAAAGTTTTGTTTATTGGAAGATTTGGTCTTTTCTGTTGTAACTGAAAAAATGGCAGGTAAATTAGGGAAGGTTGGGGGCCTTTTCAGGAGTAAATTTGGGAAGAACAAGGGCTTGGGAACTGGCTTTTTCCATCAGGGCTTTTACTGATTCATTAACAGGTGAACCAGGGTAACTAAACTCTGACGAAGAAGTAGTGACAGGCTCTGAGGCCGAGACTAATACTTTTCAATGGTAAGAACTGCATCCACATATCACCGTTGGGTAGTCCTATCATAAAATTTCTCCTTTCTAGCGGGAAGTATAGCGAGGGGAGGCGTTAATAGTGGTTGCAGCGTTACATATTTGATCCACCGTCCCTTTAGAGGTGGACCAAACCTCATGTTGGGCAGAGGCCAAATCCAACCTTGATCTAAGGATTGCTGAAGCATATTATTAGGGAGATCCAGTGTGGGAGCCTGTTCGTGGAAGGTAGAGATTATAGAAGCCAAGCTGGGAGCTTCAGCCATAGTTAAACAATTGGAATAAACAGTCTAAGCGCGACACAGGGGTTTCAAAGCAGCCAATATGACAGCAATCAGAGAGGTAGGATCCCCCACTTGTGAAGTAGAACGCAGAAGTTCTTGTACCCACTGATGGTCATCCCCTTCTACCATGTCCAACAGAGCGACCCCTTATTGGGAATGGGATAAAGCAGCGGCATTGTTAAGGGTAATAGCAGAACGCATTTGCACCTCAGCAAGGGCGTCAAGAACCTGATTAACAATATCTCAGGAAGAAACACTTGATTTTCCTTCTTGAATATTAGGTGGGAGAGAGGTAGTAATTCACAAGGATCTGCTGGCCTGAAGAAGTTTCTCCAAGGTTTAGCGAATACTACCCACAAAATTGGCAAATGACCAAAGAAACAATAAAAAGCAGACTACTGACTGCACGTTCATTTGGTAAAGGGTAACCACTGCAGCGCCCACCTCGAAGAGAAGGGCGGAAATGGCATTAAATAATGGTTGGTCAATTATGTCATAAAAACGGCAGAAGAAGTTTAGATTAACCTGCGAGTCAGGAGGCGTGAGCACCCAAAAGGCAAGCCAGAATGCCAGGGGCATTGCCGCTTGTACGACGTTATATGGAGCTGCAACTTGGGAAATGATAGCTTGTTGGTATAGAACAATAGTGAAAAAAACTTGGAAATGAACCAAATGGAAACAAACCCAGACACCGGGGGTCTCACTGCAGGGGATTGTAACACTGAGATAGTTTCTACAGGGTTGCTGGTAGGTGGGTTTTAATAAAACTGAGGAGACAAGGGGGTGGATCCTTGCTTGGAAATGGTGGATGTAAGGCCACAATATACCAGTATATTGATGGAGGATAGTTGCAATAAGGGGGTTGAATTTCCAGAAGTGTCTTGATCGTTGAATCCAGTTGATAATGGTGGGATTTATTGTAATCATCAAAACTAGTAATGCCCATCCAGTGTAGGGACTGTCAGGCCACCAGGGTAATGTCATCAGGACTTCAGCAAGAAGGATATCAGTGAAGTAAAAATTGATAGTTTGTGGAAGAAATTTATTGAAAGAAAAATGAAGAAAATTGACCAACAATTTTCTCATTGTGATTAAACTGATTAAATAGTGTTCAATTATGTGGATGCAAGCAGAGATCAGGTCCCTCAAGTTCAACCTAACTAGCGAATTTCTTGAGAAAGGGGTCAGATAATCTCAATGGGATCTGACATCATAATATTCAGTGTTAGGCTGATTTGCTGTCAGTTTATACTTGAATGCCTGAACCAAGGCTCAACTGCATTTCCATTGGTTGACGTGATGGCGTCTGGCCTAACATGCAATGGGAATTCCCCAGGCCACCCCATGTAGGGGCAGTCCTGGTTGGTTGGAAATGGGTTCAGGATGCCCAAACCACCCATGCCTGATCTCAGGGCCATTCATTTGGTCAAATGAGTTACATCAGCTGCAACTCCCAATTTACTGGATAGGGGTTTTGAACTGTTGTCAATGGTTTCCAATGATACTATCTGCACGTCAGGGGTCATCACTGATGATTTTGAGAGAGGGTTAGCATTGGCAATTGTACTGCTGGATGAGTTAAAACTGTCGGTGATTTTGGCCAATAATTTAATCTTTGTCCCTTATTGACTATGTGGTTTCAAATTGTTGTGCTTAATTACCATAAGTTTTGGACCCTTCAACTTTGATTTGGTAATCTTGGCGCAGACTTTCTTAATCTTGTGGAAAAGTTCAGCTGAGGTGAGCATGGGTACTGGGGGAGGAATCTGAAGAGGTAGAGCTGTTACCCAGCGCACATCTACCATGTGGGCAAGGTCACCCTGGGTGATGAGGGGTACAGCCGACCTCTTTGGATCCTTTTTATCTGGAAACAGGAAGATCGCCTGATCCACGCACAGGGGACATTTCCCTGAACTTACAATAAACCCTTTCCAGCAAACCTAACGCTTTCTGACTTCAATGGCTCCCCTCCAGAGATCAGACCAGATATTACTAAAATGAAGTATCAAGATTACTTGGTTCATCTCTTGATTGGGATAGCGCTGATCCCGAAAAAATGAGGGTCCTGAAAAAGTGAGGTTTGAGGAACTGACTGACATTACCTCTGGCACTAATGCCAACCTTTTAGCCCACTTTTCATTTCCCTCTCAAGTTTTGTCCCATGGGTCACTTTTGGTTTCTGAGTCAGATTTGCTAACCCAATCCCAAGACGGTGGCTTGTCATTGCTTAAAAAAGCCTCCCTGTCAAAACCTTCAAGGGGCAACACCCTACCATCATTTGGCCATCTTCAAAGCTCATGGGTTTGCTCTCCTATGCTGCTCACTGTCAATGACATTTTCTCTAAACCTTACCTGGATCTATTGGTGGATAAGGTGATCAAAAGATGCTAGGTTTGGGTGGCAAATGAGTTGAACTGGAAGCTTGAAGAGGCCAAGACCAGAATAGCCAAAATGAATAAGGAAATGTGTGAAAGAATAGTGCGGTTTGAGGCAGAGTTGAAGGCCTCCAAGTTGATAATTATCCAGGAATGGAGGCTGCTGGTTGGCCTGCAGGCAGAGATCTGGTACAAGTCCAAACAGATCAAAAATGCTCAAGATCAACAACTCGCAGCTTAGGCTTGAGTTATCCAACTTCAAGATGATTTACATCAAAACCAGAATGCAGCTCTATGCCAGCCACCTCAAAAGACTATATTGCTCATCCTGAAGCAGGTCGCAGATCGAGGAGCTTGAAACCACTGTTTTTAAAGAACAATCCAAGTGCCTTACCACAGAGGCTTACCTCCAAGAGCATGCTGCGCTTAACTGTTGGGGCAACGAATTCTACCAGTAAGATCCCAGCATCGCCCCAATCCGCAGCACCCCCGCTGTCTATGACTTTACCACTGACAATATTGGGGTGGCCTCATTCCACAGCACTGGCATCAACGACCTGGTCTGCATCAAGCTGAGGCTCTGTACGCCCCCAAACTTGAGTCCTCCATCTACCTTAACCCTCAAGCCACAATTTGCTCCCCTAAGAAAAGGCTTGGAGGGGGCTATGTCAGGGTTCTCCATGGTTAAGGTGAAAGCTTTATCCAGGGGAATGACCAATACATTCTTTTGAGGACACAAATCTCAACTGGCCCAATAAGTTCTATAATGGGGTTAAAATCTTTATTATCAGCAGCTATACAGAATTTGGGGTTTTACATAAATTTTGAAAATCGTTACATTCCCATTTCCTGAGTCATGTGAAGAGGGATCCACTGATCCAGTCACGAGGGCGGCGAGATCCAAGTAGGGTTTAAAATGTTGGTCTATCCACAAGACCAGGAGAGGTCTTGAATGAATGGGGCCACGACAATCCTTAGGCACTGTGTCCCCATGCACCCTATAAAAAGCAATACATTCTAGTTTAATAAAGTACTTTTCAATATGATATAATTTGTCTTACTTTATTTAGTTTTTATTTTTCTAATTAATAAGGTCTCATCCAACATTGCACCTAAAGCTGCTCTGTGCTCTCGGCTGACCATCGCCTCCTGCAGTCAGTCCCCAAATTAAGTTTCCCAGAATTAGCACCAGTGAGCGCATTAGGCGGAAACCCAATAGGTTCTCCTGTTATGAGCATCTAGTAATTCTATGCTCACACTTCCCCTGCGCATACCACTGAGGTTTATTGCCCATGATTATGAATCTGAGGCAGCCTTTACACCCATTCAAGTGTTACTGTACCCTATAATTTTAGAGGTGGGATGGTGTGCGCCGCCATTCAGTGAGTATTGACCTGGAGCAGAACAAGTTGGCCTTTATTTTAAATCTCTTCCAGGTGAAATCCCCTTGTACCCATATTGGCAACAGAAAAACGCTGTGGCGGCAACAGTGGTCTACTTTTTATACTAGTGCTGTGCCTGAGTTACCTACTTTGTCACATATCTGCGCTTTCTCAAGTCAGTTTTTGACAAAGAAGACATTAATTGGATGCCTAGTCACTCTGGGTTTAAATTGAGTTTCTAGATGATGATCGACCTTATTTAGATTAATTGCCCCTTATAACATAGACATTTAAGGAAGACCAGGCATTAAAAACCTGGATTGATGACATGGTGAAGAAGGGGTGGATGATTAAGAAAACTTCTTTAGGTCCACACCATTAGTTTCTGTGAAGAAACCATATGGCACTCTGAGACTCTTTGTGAACTACAGTCACTTGAACATTTAACAGTCCCAGATCCTTAACCTCTTCCCTTAAAAGCTGCCATTTACCAAGTCAAATTCAAGTCAAAGTCTTTATTAAAATTGACCTGGTTTATTGCATTTCAGCAAGTTCATATCAAGCCTGTCCAAGCATAGCAGACAGCAATCTGAACCCAGAAGGGACTATACAGGTTCAAAGTCATGCCTTTGGCTTTAAAATTGCTCCATCAGTTTTCTAATGTCACATTGATGACGTTTTATTGAATCTCAGGTTTTACTGCACAATTGCCTACATGGATAATGTTTAGAATTAATCCACCAATGCAAAGCAGATCGTTAACAATTCTGAGGCTGTGCTTTTAGCCCTTCATAAAGCTGGGTTAGTTACAAATCTATCTAAATGTGAGTTTAAAAGAATGAAGTTCAATTCCTTAGGGTATGGTACTAAAGGATGGTCATTATATTGTACCTTTAAGGTTAGAGGACATTTACCCTTGCCCTACCATTGTAACGCAGAAGCAACTACATACCTTCCTGTGGTACCTTTCTTAAATTCTTCACCAGAAAAATCTTAGTTAGCATCCCTCTTACACCCCTTATTAATAAAATGCCCTTTTTGTTTGTACTCTCAGAGTGCCATCAATTTTTGATGCACTAAAAGAAGATATCACTATGTCTACTGATTTGCGACATGCTGATGAAGATAAAGCCTTTATTTTGGCTTGCGACGCCTCAGGTATGGCAATTGGTGCAGTCCTTCTTAAAGAACAAGTGAGCCAAAGACATTCATTATCTTACTTTTACAAAAAGTTTAATTTAACTGAGCGTTATTAGGACATATATGATAAACAGCTAGCCATGGTTGAGTTGTCATTGATGCATTGGCGGTTTCTTTTACATAGCTCCAAGCGCCCAGTAATTGTGCGCTAAAATCACAATTCTCTTAATTACTATTACAAAACCAACAAAGGTAGCTCACAGGCAAACTAGAACTTACCATTAACTGCTAAACTTCAACTTCAAACATGAGTTTTTTAAAGGAGCTTCTCATATTTATACTAGAAATCCTAATTGTATTCCCATGTTGGGTCCTGTTTTGGATAAAGGCTATGAATTACTCATAGTAATTTCTCCCATAATGGTCATGACCCCTACACCTACTTACGTTGCCACAGTTGCTTCCCCCTCAAAGCCCAAATACAAATCCTGCAGTTTTATACAATACACTCTATCTCCCTCATTTGACCCTTTATTAAAATTTATCCCTCTAATCCAGTTCTAGCACCCTAACAGAGGATGACTACCTCCTTTATGCTTTTTGGTTTCCCAGTCATCAGAACCTGAGGGTCACAACCACTTGGCAAAGATTGATGTGGGTAGGCTCCATCTGAAAGGTATTCCAAAAAGAATAGGATAACCCATTTTCACAATAAAATAAGGGTTCCTTATGGTCTGCGTTCTCTTATCATAAATGAAGATCTTGGTACCCTGACTGTGGGCATCCTGGTGTTAAGAAATGCGTTAAACTGGTTAAGCATGGGTAAATTTGGTATAGCCTCACAAAGGATATCCCTGCTTTGATAGAATTGTGTCTTATGTAACCCATTCTATGTCAGATAGAACAGGACGATGTGGTCTTCTCCACTTCCTACAACCAGTGAAGGTCCATGTGCCCCAACTTCAGTTAATTTCGTTGTAGGTTTTCCAACGTCAGAGAGGTATGACGTGGTCATGGTAGTGGTGTATCGCTTTACAAAGTATGCCATCTTCATACCCTATTTAACAACTATTACATCTGAATTGATGGCGCAGCTGACTTTGACCCAATGTTTTCTTCTTGTCTGTATTGTCCAGGAGGTAATCAACGATAGAGGCACTCAGTATACTTTAACTTTGTGAGGCATTATATAAAATGTTGAAGACAAAACCCTGCAGATCACTAGTATATTACTCTCAATCTGATGGCTAAACCAAATGAACCAACCAGTCATTGGAGTAGTATTCTGAGGCTATCTCACCGCCTCTCAGTATACCTGGTCAGCAGAACTCTCTTTGCCCAGTTTTTTTAAAAGTAATTTCCTACATGCATCAATGGGGATGTCACCCTATACGCCAACTTAGATACAACACTGTCTTCACCATTGGATCTCAAATTCGCAGCAATAATTCAGAAGCGGATACTTGTTGAGCACATCAAGAAGGTGCATATCCATGTCCAGAAGCAGTTGACTAAATCAACTACAATGTCAAGAGGGTTTAGACAAAAAATGCCATGAAGCCCCAGAGTATCAAGTAGGTGATCTAGTCATAATGAAACCAAAAGTTTGCACGCCAAGGTAACATACTGTAAGTTGGCTTGCAAGCGTTCAGGTACCTTCCCATCTCTCAGGTGCTGAATAACAGATCTTTCCATATGGGACTGCCCCATTATAAGATTCGTAGCTCCTTTTATGGCTCCTCATTACCTCCTTTAAAGGGCAGAAACCCGTGGAGATGGAGCCTATGATGGTGAAGGGTGCGCATAAATTTGATGTAGAGCTGATTTTTAACTCACAGGAAAATCAACTGCAGTGTTGAAATTTCAGGTGACCAGATTATAAACCCATTAGCCAATTAAACAATTTAAAATCCTGTGGTTGTAATCTGATATCTTGGCGATTGTTGCCAACTAAAGTGTTAGTCATAATCAATCAATGGAAGGGATCCAATAAATAATTTTATTAGTATTTTCGTCAAAATTCCCAACAGTATTGATCAAAAATTTGATGAATAAGTAACACCTGCAGTCAAATTTATTATGGGGAATTTTTCAGACAAACAGATAAGGAGCTGTTGGAAACTACCTAAGCGTTATAATGCTTGTGTCAAATGGTAGGATTGTCATTAGGCAACAAAACCTTAATCAATTGGTACCAAGTTCCTGACACCAATAAATTGATCGCCGAACACTGAGGATGACAATACTTAAGAAAATCGAGTTCCTGACACCAATAAATTAGTCGCTGAACACTGAGAGTGATGATACCTAAGAAATTTGAGGCAAAGGTACCCACTAAGATCCAGAGCCTATAACTTAGGGGGCAAACCATGAGAGGACCAATTAAATGATACCCAGTGGACAGCTGAGAAGCTGTGTGCCAATTATACCTTAAACCCCCCCCCAATAATTCCCTGATAAAAGCATATAAAAAACTGATAATAACTTACTGTGTCACAATTCTGATATGAATGGACAATAAACATTGGACCGCTAGTGTGGATTGGGAAGAATCCTCCAAAAATGATATCAGTTGTAATTATTTGAGTTCCTTGAGACAAGGCGACATTGGGATATAATGGGTTTATTATTGGATTGCCTCTAAATAAGGCAATAAGGCGATCTTGACATTTGATATATATAGATTAAATCGCTTACAGTTAGGGCGATAGAGAATTAAATAATAACAAGCCAAAATGAGGAGAAACGGCGGAACAGAATAGTCCAAGTTATGAGAGTGGTATCATTTGAAGCTGCTGTATATAAGCAAGATGGGCGATTAAGAAAGGTGGTTGTTAAGTAGTTGAGAGTAAGCAAAACAGCAAGAGTCCGCTGTATTTATTATATTAGTAAATGAGAGTTGTGGGAGCGAGTGCTCCATATTTATTAAAAAGGTTATTCTGTTGTTTAAAGGATGACAATCACATCGTTAGTCCTAATTGCTCAGTGGGTCAAACCTAGTGCAAAAAATCTTATGGCGTATCTATTATATACCGCCAATTTTATAACAGTGGTGAACACTACAAGGGGCCCATTAATCAATTATAAAATAATAAAAACTCAGTCACCTGCTATGACGCATCCAGGTTGCCTTGATAAGAAATCTGCACAACACGATGGGGCCATTGCATATGAGGAGTTGAAACTTGCATTGAACACTGTGCTCAAAAGACAAGATGAGCTGCTTAGGAAGTTTGCAGTGATAAGCTGCCACCATTTGATCGCAAAGGATATATTTATGGGTTCTTTTGATGATTTGAGTCTGCAACTGAAGGAGCCTCAGACCGATGAAGGGCAAAACTGTTGATCTCCACCTTGGATGTCAGAAGTGCTGATCAAGTAGTTTGTTACCTTCCAGATAGTTCTGTTACATACCAAGAAGTCAAGGATATGGTGCTGTGGTTGTTTGGCAGAACTGCAAAGATGTTGCAACGGAAAGCCAAGTTCTTGACCATTGGATTTCAGCGAAATGAGATTCTCACCACATTTGCTGAGCGATTTATAATGGAAGCCCATGTGTTGATTGGGGCAGGGAATTTATAAGAAGCTGATGTATGAATCGCAATGTCCTCTGCAAATAATCCATACCCTGAGCTTTACAATGACATGGCCCCATTGTTGGAAGATGATGTACCTCTTAGGAACTTGTTTAGTCTGTGCGTCACTTAGCTGTAACTTTCCCTCCACCCAATATCAAGTAGATTCACACTGTCGCTGTGGCCAACCCTAACCATGTGAGGGGAATCAACCAGTCGATGCAGATTCTACCAGGTTACTCACTGCAGTCCAACATCTGTCCCATAACTGCCAAGCGACAACTGATTAACTACCACTTTGACCCTAACTACACTGATTGACAGCAGGCATTCTACCAATGTGGGTCTGGTTATGCCAATCATCTTTGGACTAACCTTCTGAGTGGGCCACCTTATATTAAGCACAGACGTAGGACCTATAGAGTAAGTTTTTTTTATTGCGGTCACACTGAGCACATGGGACAATGGTGCCCCAATTGACAGATCCCTTACGTACAACAGGATTAAAGATATCAGGGAAAAGGCAGAGCAGAGTAGAGATGGGACTCTCTACTTCCACTATCTCAAATTCATATGTCCCACCTGATTATACTGTATTGATTGCAGCAGAAGCCCCCTAGTATGGCGATACATTCCTCTACCACCAGCCAGTTGGGGGAGTAAATGTTTTGACTCAAGCACAAGTCAAAGAAACGGCTGACACAGGGCTTCCGGAGCAACTAAAGCCTTACGCTTGTTAAATGTTTGACCAAATTCCGCCAGACCAGCTAGAAAAGTTCGCAGATGCGTTGTCTCTAATAGGAGTAGAGGTCGCCTTTCCAGTGGATGCTATCATTACTGGATACCCTAAAGTTAGAGCAGGTATTATAGATTCCTGGGAAAATGTGTACCGCTGAATGTACACGTAGTAAATAGCTGGTATTCATCTTACTCAAGGTGCACATACTGTGACGTTGTGGTATCCAAAACCTGAGTAAGAGCTATAATTGATATGGGCGCTCCTGTTAATATTTTCTCCACTAAGTTGGTGGCAAATTTATCTTTAAAACCTGACATAGAACACCGGATGTATATGGGACCGCTGGAGCAGAAACCATGGTCTCTGAGGGAGCATATAGCGCGCTTCCCTTGCAGTTTGGATCCCTTGTCATTGTGGCTCTAGTGGTAGTATTACCAAATAGCAAATACAATATGTTGATTGGGACTGCTTTTATGCAACACTATGGGGCTGTAGTTGACATAATGGAAGAGACCCTATCCATTTTGGGTCAACGAATTCCAATTATATTTCACACCAGCGGAATACCAAAGGGCTCGATGTATATGGGACTAATCAACCTTGCTTACAGCGATGGGGTGAATCCAGTGTGATATCATCGATTAAAAGGGAAAACTTGGGTCCTTCCCCATCAGATATATGAATATCAGGGGCTGCCACTTAAACAGCTGGAGCTATATGCATTCCTCTGGACATCAAGTAATAGTAAACACTGAGTTAGAGGTGGAAGTGCCATCTAGGCTCTAGGGAGAGATCATTGGGCCTTATCAGCAATCGCGACTTGAGCCTCACGTAGCTTCAGGCATCATACTTCTGGGCCATGGGGAGATCGAGGTATTGATAGCCAATCTTCAGAAAATACCAATTCAAATCCGCTGGAATCAGATTATAGCATATCTACATTTGAACCTGGTTGGGGAGGTCAACCAGGTACATGAGTTCAGGTCTCTGGATGAATTGGTCTGCCCATTAAACCGCATCTCAGTGTAATGACAGTTGTATCATGGGAGAAGTTAAGGGGGTTATCAGAAGACCAGAAGGATTGGGTAGAAGCTTTATTTCAAAGATACAAAGAGTTTTCTGCTGTCGACAATCATGATTTAGGGTGCGCTCAGGGGGTTGTTCATCAGCTGGACACTGGGGATCATCCCCCCATCAGGTCTTGGCCAATCTGTTTATCAAGGGCAGCTGAAGAAGTTGTCAACGAGGAGATTGACAAGCTGATAGAGCAAGGAATGCTCAAACCATCTAAGAGTCCATAGGCTTCACCTGTCCTAATTGTTAAAAAGAAGGATGGTACTAATCAGGTAGTAATTGACTACTGGAAGCTCAATAGTATCACCAAAAAAGACTCATACCCTCTGCCGCGGATTGATGATGCACTGGATCAGTTAGGTGGAGCTCGCTACTTCTCAGCAATGGATTTGATATCCAGATATTGGCAGATTGAGTTGCCTGTGGTGGAACAAGAAAAATGCACCATAATCACATAGAATAGACTTTTCCAACCCACTCAGATGCCTCAGGGGCCATATTATGCCCCAGCTACATTCCAACAAGCAATGAACACCCTTCTGGGCGACCTGAAGCTGTCGTGTGTACTCATGTACCTCAACAATATTAACATCTTCTCTCTCATGTTCAATGAACACCTTACACACATAGAAGAGGTATTTTGCCAACTTGCTGAGACTAATATCAAGATTAAGCCCCAGAAATGCTACTTCTTCAAGGATCAGTTAGAGTACCTCATTTTGTGGTGGATGCAACTGGGCTAAGACCCCAACCCACCAAGGTGGAGGCTATCTGGAAGATGACTAAGCCGGTTAGTAAGTGGGACATTCAGGTGTTTTGGGGGATGGTGGGTTATTACCACCGCTTCATACCCAATTTCAGTTGCATTGGAGGTCTTCTGTTTGAGCTACTAAAGAAAGATGCCAGGTTTGAATGGATGTAATGGCGCCAAAGTGCCTTTTATACACTTAAAACAGTGCTAATTAGTGCACCCATGTTGTGCTACCCTAATTTTGATAAGGAATTTATAGTGCAGATGGATGATCACTTTCCACTGTTGGGACGGTCCTGTCTCAGAAGGATGATGAGGGGGAGGAGCACCCCGTGGCTTACTACAGTTGTAGCTTGAATTGCCATGAAGGAAATTACACCGTAATCATGTGGGACTGCTTAGTGGTGATTTATGCATATAAGCAGTTTCAAGTTTACTTGCACAGAGTAAAGTTTATGGTTGTAACAGATCATGCATCATTGTGCTGGTTGCAGAATTTGGGAGAGCCTGAGGGGCGACTAGCCCAATGGGCTCTTAAGCTGCAAGCTTACGACTTCAAAATTCTTCATTGACCTGGAGCAAAACACCAAAACGCCGATTGTTTGTCAAGATTGCCAACTATTGCAGTTATGGCAGATTTAAGTGACATAATCTTTGACAAAATGCTCAGCGGAAAGTATGATGACAAATTTCCCAAGTTATTAAACAGTTTAATGAAATGTGAACAAATACTTTCTAATGGTTATGGGGAACTGTACAAGCAGATTGGTGATTCTACAGTGATTTTCCGAGATCCTCAGCATGGCCAGGAATTATTATGAGCACCCACAAGGAAGTCAGACATGGTGGGGTGCACAAGACAATGGAGGTGTTGTTCCATAGGTACTATTGGGAAAGTATGAACTTTGATGTGCTCAAAACCATTTCCTGTTGCCATCAGTGCCAAGTGGAGAAGCCATTCCACCGCAAGACTTCGTATCAGATAGTGAAACCACATTTTGCTTGGCATACAGTTTCCATTGATGTTGTTGGTCCATTGCCAACAGGAGCTAACCGGTGTAAGTACATTATTGTGGCTATTGACCACTTGACCCAGTGTGTTAAAGTGAGGGCAATACAAGATTTGGGGGCTGTTACAGTGGCCAAGTTTGTGACGGAATGCATAATTCAGTGACACGACTGCCCTCAGTTTATTCTCCTGATAACATAACCAACTTCACCTAGCACATCCTCCCCAAACTGAATGAGCTTATGGGAATCCATGGGGTTCCGATGACCCCATACCACCCCAAATCTAATGGAATGGATGAACGGGTGAATGGGACTCTGGTGAACATCCTAAAAAAATTAGTAATGGATTGACCTTCTGATTGGACCTCCCTCCTTTCCACTGCCATGTTCACTTATAACATTAGTTATCATTCCGCCACAAGGAAGAGTCCCTTCCAATTACTATATGCTGACACCCAGCCCTTCTGGAGTTACTTTATTCATGTGTAGAAGACACCAGTGGAATGGAACCCCACTGCTATTTGACTAACCTCATGAACATTCTGATCAAACTGCAAACCGAAGCATATTCCTTCAGCTTAGCCAAGAAGAACAGGAAACAGGCCACCAATCAGGTATGTCATAGCGGGCTAGTGGCATTCAAGGAAGGTGATATGTTTCTCTTCCATGACCAAAATGGATTTGGGTGGAAACACAAGCTGGCCAGTATTTGGATTGGTCCATTCAAAGTTATAGAGAAAACTGGGGTCAATGCATATACCATCAAGGATCCTGCAAGTGGTTGGACCATTAACCAAGTACATGTGAAGTTCCTCAGAACATACAAACAATAGGAGCCTTATCTTCCAGTCAAGGAGGGAATAATGTCATGATTCTGATATGACTGGATGATAATCGTGGGACTGCTAGGGCAGATTTGGAAGAGTCCTCCAAAAATGATATCAGTTGCAATTATTTGAGTGCCTTGAGATGAAGCAATCTTGGGATATAACAGGTTTATATTGAATTGCCTCTAAATAAGGCAATAAGGTGATGTTATCATCTGACATTTAACAAATACAAATTAAATCGCCTACAATTAGGGTGATAGAGAATTAAAGAATAACAAGCTGAAATGAGGAGAATCAGTGGGACAGAATAGTCCAAGCTATGAGAGTGGTATAGTCCGAAGATGCTGACTATAAGCAAGATGGGCAATTAAGAAATGTGGTTGTTAAGTAGTTGAGAGTAAGCAAAACAGCAAGAGTCCGCTGTATTTAATATATTAGTAAATGAGTGTTGTGGGAGCGAGTGCTCCAATTTATTAAAAGTTTATTCTGTTGTTTGAAGGATGACAATAATCACACCGTTGGTCCCAATTGCTCTTTGTGTCAAACCCTGTGCAAAAAATCTTATGGCGTATCTCTTGTATACCGCTGAATTAATAACATACTGCTTATACATTGTTTGTATAGCTTACTCTTGGGATAAGAGTTCAAAGATTGGATATCCTCGGGTTATTATCATCAAATAACCGCTTAGCTCTGCGTGAAGAGAATGTGGAAGTGTTTTATACCAATTTAAACATATCTTCAAGAGGAAAAAGCACCTGTTTAGCGTTGAACCCTTTACGCAACGTGGCTTTAGGGCAATCAACTTTAATAATAGTCTTCATACTAAATTTCCCCCAGTTTATCGATTTCTGTTGATCATCGCAAGTGGTCAAGAAGCTGTGAACTTAAGATCAGGGAGCAGAAGTGGGTTATCATATAAGCGCCCTAATTTTAACACGCAGTTTACTTTACTTAGTATCATGAAAGGGGTTCTCATCTTAATAAAATAGTTGGGTTCCATCCAATGACTTTAAAACCGTCAATAGTTATATTTGGAGTTCCACAAAGTCAACCCCAAGGCACCAACACCTTCCCTAACCAGGAAGGCTACCTTTTAAGCTATTAAACTCCCTACCTCACACAAAGTTTATGCCTTGGCCAATTTTTGAAGGAGAAATAGACCCCTATTATTATAAAAGGTAATAAAAGGAACCTATCTACTGCTATCAAGCTGAACAGGGATGTGCACACTTTTGGGGCTAAAAAAGCTCAAACCATAAGGCCCTGCCTCTTACTCTGATTTCTGACCCAGGGAAAACCCTGGACGAGAGATAGGTGGCGGCTTCTCCTCCATGCCTTACAGGATCCTTCCTTTTACATAATCCCAATCCAAAACTCATCCTAGTATCAGAATCTGCATAATTATACTTAAGAAAAATAGACAACTCTGCTTAAATTTAGTTAAAGTTAGGAAACTTAGCACCACGGTCCTATTCCATGTCCCCAAAACAAGGCTCAACCAGAAGCAATCAAAAATGTAAAAATTCTGACACCTAAGGAAACAACAGGTGAAATATTTATCTAATCAAATAAAATAGGGTGAAAAGTCAGAAATGGGGATTGAACACCGTCACCAGATTTTGAAAATGGCAGATAAATTTGGGCACTTGTACTATGCCAAAGCAACTTAATAATAGCTCAGGGATCACAGCTGATGTTACCGCTATGTAGATTCATATGTTGCACTAATTACTGTCATTGTTAAATTGGAAATTGGCGTTTGAACCTAAAAATGGCGGCTTAGTAAACACACTCCATAGCACAACATAAAGTCTAGCACCCTTCTAATGATAGATTTATGAGTTATTGTTTTATAAGATATTCACCTTTCAAGTTTATCTCTAAGAAACTTTAAATTATATTGCTTTTATAATTTTAAATAATTGGTCTGTTCTTGTGGGAAACCAGCTAGTTATGTGCTTGCTAGTGCTAAATGCTGCTGGATTCTACAATGGTTTTTTAATATAAAGATAAAAAATGAAATAAAAAGCTGGTTTTTTATGTTTTTATTAGTGCAGCAGGGGAGAGAAAAAACGAACCCTCTTAATATCTGACCGTTCAGTAAACTGTATCAAGGGTCAAAGGAAATTCATTGGTAAGTTCAAATCAGCTTAATATGGTCCAAATAAGTAAATATGTAAATTTGACCTATTGAAGCTCAGAAAGCTCACTTCACTTAGGCTGAACGATGGATGGGAAGTTATTTTTTGGCAAGATGTACCAATGGGGTAATGACTTAATTATTTCAGCCAATCTCCATTAGATAAAAATATTGTACCTTTGGGGACCCCCTCCAAGCTTATAAAAGGTGGTGGTCCCCGTGTAGGTGCTTGAATGGAACTGGTAGTGGCTGGTGGAGAACCATACAATAAATGCCCCAGAGTCTACCACGTGGTCAGAGTAATCTGACTGCCTAATCTTGTGTTAATTGCCCATGAGATATTTGAAATAATGATACCTCAATTTGTGGGGTTCCACTTAAAATTAGCCAGGGTCTTTTGGCCAATAAATTTTTTTATTTGTTGAGATTTTGATATGACTCGACAACAATCCCTGAAGAGCTATGGTGGGATGGCGATAATCTGCTGATAAGGATGTATTTACGTGTATTTGAGTACCTTGAGATGAGGCAATATTGGGGTATAATGGGCTATTATTGGATTTCCTATATTTGAGGCAATAAGGCAATGTTGACATTTTATCAATATTATTTAGATCGCCTCAAACTAAGACGATAGAGAATTAAAAAACTCCATTATGAAACCAATGATATTTGGGGGAATAGTTTAGTTTAAGCTAAGCAATGATATCATCTTAAGTTGATAATATATAAGCGAGATTGGGCGATTAAAAGAGAAGGTTTTTAGTAGGGGAGAGAGAGCGGAACAGCAAAGAGTCATAGTATTTATTAAAATAAATAAAAGTGTTGGGGCAATTGCTCCTCTTTTATTATATTTTCCAGTGTTTGAAGGACCAACAATCCCATATCATCTGTCTGTTGCTCAGTAAGTTTGACCTGTGCGACCCTTATGGCAGATCCCAATGATACCGCCCAAATTTATAGCATTAATGCTCGCTATAGGGAGCCCATTGTTCAACCACTAAAAGTAAAAAAATCTCCAGTTGTCGACCATGTCTCATCATGACCACTTTGCTGGGGAATCTTCATGAAGCACTGCACCAGCTGAATATGAGGAATTTAAACTCACTTTATATGTGAAAGCTCAAAAAAAAGGATGAAATTCTTCAAAAGCGGTTTGCTGTTATGCACCAGCTTGACAGCACGTTCAGACAAATACAAATTCTGGGACAAAAAAACTGGTAACTCACTGATTGCTTGTATGACACTACCAAATGACTGCACTGAACAGAGATGAAATTAACCAGTACCTCACAGCCCCTCATTGGGAAGGGGAATAATGACAAGATGGGGAACAATATGATGAGGAATATGACGCTGGCTGGAGCTACTACACCCAGGAGAGCAGCTCTGGATATGGGTATGGATTGGAGCGCTAATTCCCTCAAGTAATGGCTGTACTGCCCACCACAGAGGGCCACACTACCTCCAAATCAGTGGACATTCCACCTTCCACTGGACCAGCTCCTCGTTGAGAGGCTGCTTATGGGTCTTGACCAAACCTCAGCTCGCCCCAAAAAGTCACATCAAAGAGTGGTATGAGGAGGTCATTATAAATAAGCTGTTTTTGTTTGATTGTAATGAGAACATCTACAGCTTCTTTAAACATTTTGAGTTCGCAGAGGAAGGTGCCTCAAATTGGCGTAAAGCAAAAGCTGCTGATATAAGACTTGGATGTTGGGAGAGCTAATTTAAGTCAAATGCTACCTTCCAAATAGCTCCGTTACCTATCAAGAAGTAAAGGACACTGTGTTGCGCCTGTTTGGGGGTACCTCAAAAATGTCACAGAAAAAACGATTTTAACAATTGGGTTCTGCAATATCAAGACCCTCACAGAGTTCGCTGACCAATTTATGGCAGAAGCTCACATGCTGATTGGAGCAGGCTATTTAGTGGAAGATGACGTGTGCATTGCAATGACCTCCGCAGTAAAGCCATACTGTAAGCTTCACAATGTCAATTCTTCAATTTTGGATGACAATGTTCCTCTGCTCAAAATTGTTCAGTTCTTATGCTGTATATCTGCTGACTTTACCCGCCCAATACAGTGTGGAAACATACCGCTATTGTCACTGGTGCTTCTTATCTAGGGGAATATTCTCATCCTGCCCACATTCCACCTAGAAACTCCTGGCCTTACTATGATTTCATGCATTGTCCTCAATTGAATTACTCCCAACCGTTCAACTTCTGCCCCAGACCCGTTCACAAAAATTGTCAGCAGCCCAACTACTGACCTGGACCTAGTAACACTGAGCAACAGAAATCATCCTACCGACCTGGGCCAGGTTATGCTGAACGTCAACACAATTAATTGCCTGGAACCACTTATGAGAATCAAGGGCGCGGCTCTTATGTGATCCTTGCTTTGAATGTGATCGCTCTGGCCACCTGGCATGGGTTTGTCCTAACCTTTGTGCCCACTACATATAACAAGATCAATACTTTCAGGAAAAAGATGGAGCGGAGTAGAGACAGGACTCTCTACCTCCGCTATCCTAACTTCAAACGTTCCTGATTTTTAGTAGTATATCCCATGGAATTCCCTCAATATTATGATGGGATTTCATCAAGCAATCATTTGATGGAGTTAATATGCTGACACGAGCACAAGCAAAGGCTGCAGCGGATGAAGAACCTCAGGAGCAACCAAAGCTGTACGCCTGTCAAATGTTTGATCAAGCTTCGTCATACAATCTGGTTCACCACCGCAGATGCGCCAACTCTGAAAAGAGTAAACGTTGCCCTTCCAGTTGACATCATTGTTAAAGAACTCCATAAGATCAATGAGGGGATTTTGAGTTTTCTTGGAAAAAGAGATCCTGTAAATGTCCACATATTAAACAGTCAATATTCTTCTTATTCTGATTGTACCTATTGTGATATTTTTGTAGCAAAAAACAGAGTTCGCGCATATGTTAGATACAGGCTTTAGTCAACATAGTTTCTACTAAGCTGATGGCAAAATTGATGTTAAAACCTGATGTGGACCATCAAAAGGTCTATGGGACCACTGGAGCGGAAAGCAGTATCTCTGAGAAAGCGTAAAGTGCGCTGTCTTTGTGGTTTGGGTCCATTAACATTGTAGCTCCAATGATAGTGCTACCAAACAATAATTATGACTTGCAAAATAGACTGCTTTCCTGCGACATTTCAGGACTCAATGATATGACGGAGGAGACCTTTGCAATTTTGGGACATTAGATCAAATCTACTTTACCTCTAGTGGAGTGCCAAAGGATCTGGTGCACATGGGCCATATTAATCTTGCATATTTGATAGAGTGATTCCAGTCTGCTATCATTGACTAAAAAGCAAAACTCAGCCCATTCCCCAGCAGATATACTGATATCAAGGGCTATCACTCGAGGCTGCAGGGCCTGTATCTATTCCTTTTGGACACCATGTTCTAGTGTATACTGAGTTAGAGGTGGAAGTGCCAGCTGAGCTTTATATTCAAATCATTGGGCTCTATCAGCAAACATGGCTTGATCCTCATGTGGCTCAAGGGATTATACTACTAGGGCATGGTAGATCAAGGTTTTGTTAAAGAATCGCCAGAATGACTCAATGCAAATCCGCCAACACCAAATAGTGGCGTATTTACACTTACCCCAATTAAAGAGGTCCTTCAGGTTCACGAATTCATTCATTGGATGAATTTGGTTTACCTGTTGAGTTGCTTTCTGACGTAATGACAGTGGTACCATGGGATAATTTAATAGGGCAATCAGAAGAACAAAATGACCAAACAACAGCTTTATTTCAGAAGCATAAGACATTTTCACTGTCAACAACCACTACTTAGGGTGTTCTCAGGAGTAGTCCATTGATTGGACACAGGAGATCATCCCTCATAAGGTCTCAGCTAATCTGCCAATTGAGGGCAGCAGAAGACGTTGTCACCTAGGAAATAGATAAATTTCTGGAGAAAGGGATGCTCAAACTGTCCAAGAGCCTGTGAGCTTTGCCCAATCTGATTACTTTAAAAAAAAGATGGCGTCAACCACATAGTAATATACTACTGAAAGCTTAATAGTATTACAAAAAAGGGCTTGTATCCTTTGCCGCGGATTGACAATGCTTTGGATTGGTTATTGGAGCTCGTTACTTATCAGCTATGGACTTTATATTAGGTTACTGGCAAATTGAGTTGCCCAGGAGGAACAGGAGAAATGCACAGTAATCACTCCAAAGGCCTTTTTCAACTAACTCATATTCCCCAAGCGCTGTGGAACGCCACAGCTACGTTCCAACGAGCCATGGACACTATCCTTGGTGACCTGAAGCTGTCTTGTGTCCTCATATACCTCAACAATATCAATGTTTTCTCTCAAACTTTTTATGAGCACCTTGATCAACTAGAAGCAGTATTCTGTCAGCTCGCTGAGTCAAGCATCAAAATTAAGCCACGAAAATTTAACTTTTTCAAAGATCAGTTGGAATACCTGAGTTTGTGGTAGACTCAAAAAGGTTGAAGCCAGAGCTGGAAAAAGTGGAGGCCATCCAAAAAATGTCTACACCTATTATTAAGCACAACATACAGGTATTTTTAGGAATGGTCAGCTATTACCGGCGCTTCATCCCTAACTTTAGCCTTATTGGGGGCCACTATTTGAGTTTTTAAAAATGATGCCATGTTCAGATGAATGGAACGTCGTCAATACGTCTTAGGAACACTTTGGATGGTGCTGATCAGTGCACCGGTGCTACGTTAAACAAACTTCAATAAGGAGAATATCATTCAGTCAGATTCATCCCTTTCCACTGTTGGGGTAGTCCTTTCTCGGAAAGAAAATGAGGGGGAGGATCATCCCATTGCCTACTGCAGTTGAAGCCTTAATTGCCATGAGCGTAAAAAGTATTGTGACTGAGAGGGAGTGCTTAGTGCTGATATACGCATATAAGCAATTTAGGGTCTATTTGCATAGGGTAAAGTTTAAAGTCATAACAAATCACGCATCGTTACATTGGTTGAAGAATCTCAAGGAGCCTGAAGGGCGTTTAGCTCTATAGGCTTTTAAGCTGTAGGCTTATGACTTTTTGATCCTCCACCACTCAGGAGTAAAGCATATGAACGCCAAATGTTTATCTCGATTGCCAAATATTGCTGTGACAGCAGATCTCAGCGATGTGATGTATGATAAATTGCTCATCAGAAGGTACAACAACGAACCGCCTCAAGTGATCAAAGCGTTAAATGAGATATTAACAAATAAATTCCAACGGAATGTGGAACTGTACAAACAGATTGGCGATTCTATGGTGAACTTTCCGCGACCCTTGTCTCAGCCTAAGATTATTATGAGTGCTCATAAGGCAGTATGACATGGTGGTACGCGCAAGACAATGGAACTTTTGCACCCTTAGTACTATTGGGAAATTATAAATTTTTATGTGCTTGAAACTATTTCCTGTTGCCATCAGTGCCAAGTAGAAAAGCCATTCTGTCAGAAGACCTAATACCAGTTAGTAAAACCACATCTTGCTTGGCATGCGGTTTCCCTTGGTTGTTGGGCCTCTGCCATTGAGAGCCAACTGGTGTAAGTCCATTCTGGCAGCTATTGACCACTTGACTAGGTGGGGTGAAGTGCAGGCGATATGTGATTTTGGGGCGGTCACAGTGGCCAAGTTTGTAATGGAATGTATTATCCAGCAACATGACAGCCCTCAGTTCATTCTGATCAATAACAGAACTAGCTTCACCTCGCACATCCTACCCAAGTTGAACGAGCTCATGGGCATCTTTGGGGTTATTATGACCCTATATCACCCTGTTTTCAATGGAATGGTCAAATGGGTTAATGGAACACTGGTGAAAATCCTTTGAAATCTGGTAACTGATAGACTCTCTGATTGGAGTTCCCTCCTTTCTACTGCCATCTTTTCTTAAAATATCAGGTATCATTCCGCCATGGTGAAGAGCCACTTTTACCTGTTATACGGACAGCACCCCACTCTTCCACATTGCTTCATTTGTGCATAGAAGATACCAGAAGAATGGATCCCTACCACTACTTGACGAATTTAGCAACACGTTGATCAAATTACAAATGGAAGAGTACTCGTTCATCTTGGCCAAAAAGATTAGAGTCAGGCAGTCAATCAGGTACAGCATAGTGGGTTGATGGGTTACAGGTGGTGAGATAATTTTTGTTCCACTACCGCACAGGTTAAGGCGGAAACACAAGCTAGCCAGCATCTGGGTTGGTCCATTCGAAATAATCAAGAAAACTGGAACCAATGCATACACCATCAAAGAACCAGCAAGTGAACAGATTATTAATTGTGTACACATGAAGTTTCTCAAGCATATAAACAATAGGAACTTATTGTCCAGTCAAAGGGGGAGGTAGTGTCGAGATTTTGATATGATTGGAAAATAATCTCTGAAGTGCTACAGAGGGATGGCAAGAATCTGCAACTAGAATGTATTTACAAGTATTTAAGTGCCTTGAGATGAGGCGATACTGGGGTATGATAAACTATTATTGGATTGCCTATATTTGAGGTAAAGAGGCGATGTTGACATTAGACCAATATTATTTATATCGCCTTAAATTAAGGCGATAGAGAATTTAATGCCATTCCAAAATCAACGTAATATGGCGAAATAGAATAGTCTAAGTTAAGGAATGGTATCCTCTGAAGTCAATGATATATAAGCAAGATTTGGCGACTGAAAGAGAAGGTTGTTAATAGTGGAGAGTGTGGAACAGCAAAGAGTCACTGTATTTATTAAAAAATAAAAGTGTTGTTGGGTCAATTGCTCCTATTTCATTATACTTATCAGTGTGTTTGGAGGACTGACAATCCACATATCATCTGTTTGTTGCTCATTGGTTTGACCTGTCTGACCCTTATGGCATATCCTAAAAATACTGCCCAAAATTATACGCCAGTGATTTGGAAAAACCAAATAAAAAATAGGGTCCAGAATGTGACCAAATTAGGATTAAAGCAGGAAAGTTCAAATAACTGTATCATGCCGTGTGTTTGTTCCTTTTTGCCCAAAATTATAACGTTATCATTTTAAATCGATATTATCATTATTGTGGACTTTTAAATGTCTTACATTTCCTCTTTTCAGCCAATTTTTAACCCAAAACATTCATATCTTGAAGCTGGGAGGGCGAATGTCTGACATCACCCCCTCAAGGATGTTGGGGGAGAATAGGGCCATAGGAAGTGACCATGTACTTGATTGATGGTAATCCCTGTAGATAAGGACTTTATAGAGCACTCGTTTCCCCTCTCTTGTAGGTTATGGTGAAAGGACCCTCCCAAATTTATCCAAGCTTGATGCTTCTAGGAGTGATGCGGTTATGGTAATATAATACCATGTCAGAAACTTGGAATTTAGGTAGGGGGCTTGGTGCTCATTTGCAGCCTGCCCTTCTTTAGTCACCGTTTTCACTAAGTTGGTAATACCTCAGATTGGAGCTGGATGATGCGCTGAGCCAATCTTCTCATGGCTTTCTTGGGTTCCTCCACTCTAGAGGAAAAGGCATCTTTAGCTAATAGAAAAGTATTCCTGGTTCCCACCTATATAAGACATGGAATGGAGACATTTTCAAGACCAGTGATAAAAAATATGATAGGCCATAAGGGCACTGGGTAAGAATTGATCCCAGTGAAGTGGATCAGAAGAGGCCGTTTTTTGTAAAATGGAGACCAAGGTTCCATTTGCCCTCTCCACGTTCCCATTGTTAGAGGGATTATATGGAGCTGAGAAGATTCGTTGATCTCTCATAGAAGTAGCCATGATTTTGATTATTCTGGAGGTGAATTCCCGCCATTGTTGCAGAGTAGTACGTGGGGACAGGCATGTCAATAGAAAATGTTTTGATGTAAAAATGAGGCTGTGGCCTTAACCGTTTAAACAGGGAGATCCACGGCTTCATCCCACTTAGTGAATTGGTCAATGGCTACGAGGATAAATCTGTTTCCACCAGTAGTCTGATGGAGGGGACCTACTACATCCAGACTGATGGGTGGAACGGTTGTTGAGGGGTAGTTGGTTGATACTGGTATCTAGCCTTGAAACTAGATTGCTTCTTACACGTGAGGCAGGCATCCAAGACTTCAACAATAGTTTCCATAATTCTTTCCTGTTGGAGATACAACTAAGATGACCAAACTTACTCCAGATTGAGATTTGATATCTCGGTCTAGTGAGTTTTAAAAATCCAAGACGAGTATTTCCAATTCTCAATTTGACTGAAGAAAGACCCTTTGGAGTTATTGACCTCCTACAATGGGTGATTTTAACCAATATGAATAAGCTCAACAATCTGAGATGACCAAGCAATCCGAAGTTATTAATCATTTTGATGGGGTAAGCCCTTGTTAAGAAGGTTGATCGCATCTAACAAGAGCTCTAGATATGATCATCACAAATCTTTTGATTTTAATTTAATTTATTGCAGGAAAGGCTGACCAGGGGATGGACACTTCTGATAAGACACCATAGAAAACGAAACTCATGCAAGATGAGGGCACTTAGAGAAGCTAATGCTGTCTCCTGTTGCCAGCGGGAACTCCAATACTGGGAGGGGGGTCACGTGTATAGAGGCAGACACCACTATTAAAACGTGTGTAAGAAGGGGTCTGATTTGATAAACCAAACCGGGAATTAGGATGAGAGTAACTGGCGGCAACGTGGTGGGAGGTATCCAAACATCCACGCTTGAAAGTGGTCCACTAAGTGCGACTGGAACTGGCGGACAGTTCCTGGAGGGTGAGGGTGGAGCCTGAGATGGCATCCAAGACAATCGTGTGGATAGTCCACAAGGCGATTGCAACCATCAAGGCATGAAGGGAGGGTGGGAGAGGGGAGGCCATTGATAAAGAAAACATGTCCCTAGACAGACTGAAAGCTGTGCCTGATCCTGGCAAAGTAGACATTGCACCTCACTCCATATCGCTTTAGATGGAGGGCACATTTCCAGGAAGTGAAACAGCGTTCTGTACTGGCCACACATGACACAGGATGAATGCAAAGCATTAGAGCATTTGTAAGTATGGTATACCCGTCTCAAGCAGCACCACACATGGGAGCAGATATGAGGCTGCAGACGAGGGTGATCAGCGTACTTCCAAATGGCTTTTTGGGTATCAAGTGGATAGGGGATGTCCATCATGTCCGGGTAGTACACCCTGGACAAGGTATGGGGTCTCATGGGTATCACTCCGTTCAGAATGGGAAGTCCCTGTACCTCCTGGGTGAACTGATGAGAGGGGCGCCCCCTCTGGGCTGTGTGCCCACAAATGCAAATCCTCCACTCAGAGCTCCACATGGAGAGGAGGATCCTTTTAGGTGTGGTGACGTCCCATTTAGGCCCGCTGCCAAAGGATGGGAGGCCAGATATTTCAACAGAGAGTGTGAGTGGGACGGGTTGGTGAGGCCCAGGGCGCGGGAGAAGTTGGAGAGGACCGCGTGGGACCAGTGCTGGGCTGAAATTACAGGGTTGATAATGGCAGCGATCCAGGTGTCAAGGATTTTGGCAGCATGGGCCTCAAAGTTGAGCAGGCCCATACCACCACTATGGCGAGGGCCAAACATGACATCCAGTTGCACTGGCGGTGGGCGTCCTGACCAAAGCCACCCTTGCAGAAGGGCATAAAGTGAGTTAAAGAAACTCGAGGAGAAAGCGATGGTGTGGGCCTCAAACCAATTTTTGGAGAGGAGCATAGAGTTGGCTAATACCCTGCCGGTAAGGGAAGTCTGAAGGGCTCTGAGGGAAGCTATGCTTTTTGTCACATTGTCCAGAATATGGTTTTCCATCACCGTTGAGGCATACCTGCCTGCTTCCAACCACACCCCCAAATAGCGGACCAGGCCAGCGGTGGGGCTTGGAACAAAGGGGATCACAAGCGGGGTAGTGTGGGGTGAGCAGGGTAAGCCATCGCGTGCACTAGCTGATGGGGAGGATTGGAAACAAGGCGCTGGGGCCCAGCGGGCTTGACACTGACCAAGGAGAATGACTTCAGTTTTGGAGGCGTTGAGTGCTGCATTACTTACCCTGGATAAAACTGGATAAGGGCTTAAAGCGCGCGTTCATCATGATTGTTAGACACCCCAACCACACAGTCATCAGCAAACGCCAACATTTTGACTGGGGCTTGGCCTTGCACTTGGACCCTAGTAAGGCAGGCATTCACATTTCGAAGAAGTGGGTCAAGGCTGAAGTTATATAAGAGTGGGCTAAGAGGGTCCACTTGGCGTAGGCCCCTTTGAGGGCGGACTACATCCATGAGAAAGCCAGGGCCACGCACAGCCATTGTGGCGGATTCTGTCAGAAGCATCACCCAATTGATGAAGCGAAGGGGTAGGCGGAATTGGTGGAGCAGGCCCTGAGGTAATTCCATTTAACTCTATCATAGGCCTTCTGTTGGTCTAAAAATACTAGTGCACCAGAGGCCGTGGACTGACAGGCATTGGCCATGGTGTATATTGTTTTAAATCGACCTTCTGGGTAAAAACCAAATTGTTCTGGGAGATGATAGCAGAGGCAACAATCCCTAGACGGTTAGCCATGATTTTAGTAAAGATCTTAGTATCAGTGTTGGTGAAAGAAGTGGGGTGCAAGTTGGCTAAGTCCAGCTTATCCCTTTTTTGAATAGCGTAATGGTGTAGGCCTCTTGCCCTCCTGGTAGGAGGCGCATTTCCAAGAGGCTCTGGTTAAGAGAGGCAAGCAGCAATGGGGATAAATCCTTGAAATACTTCTTGTAGAACTCATAAGGAATGCCATCTGGGACTGGGCATCTCCTATACAGTGCACCGCGGACAGCGGACCAGAGTTCATCCTGAGTAATCAAATCAATCAACTCTGGGAAATGGGAAACGGTGTGGATGTGTGCACTATTGAGAAAATTTGCCATTTCAGCTGGCTGAATTAGTTCAAATCGATACAACTCGGAGTAATAGTTTTGTATTTTGATCATCACTTTAGCTGGCGTATCCGCTATGGAATTGTCTGGACTTTGCACCTGTGTGCAGGCCAAGCTCTTGCGCGGTGTAAAGAATTTTTGAAAAAAGTAAGCAGAGCACGTGTCACCCGCTGTGATGTGTTTAGCTCTGTACTGAACACAAACATGATGCTTGTGTTGTCTCACTAGAGCATTAAGGTGGGCAGCTACTTCCACCCACATGCGACCCCAAGATGGGCTGTAGCCCGCGTCTGGGATGTTGGACTCAGGTGGGCCAACTCTTCCAGAGCGCGCAAAATGACCACCGAGGTGGATCATGAGCAGCAGGAGGAAAGGTGGCGAGCCTGGCAGATAGTGCTCACCTTGAAGGTAGACCAAGTGGATATTGGATCAGCACTAAATGGTGTGTTAAACTCTGGAGCTGCAGATGCAGATTCCACCCACAAGGAAAATCTTGGCGACGCAATTTTGGCTGGGCAAAGTTTGCACAATTTCGGAGCCTGAGCTGCTGGGTTGGATAAATGGAAGGAGATTAATACCATCCTGTGGTCGGAGAAATCAATCTTCATCATGGTGATATGGGAAACTTGGGTATGAAATTTCAATGGCGCAAGGATAAGGTCAATACAGGACATGGACATTAACTGGCCATTGTGGACGTGGGGGCACAACATGTCTTTGAGTAGCGTAGCATGACGTGGCAAAGTATCAACCAACCCTAGGGTAGCTTTGAGAACGTGGAGTTCTACATGTCCCTGTGGGGGTGAAGGTGAGGAGGGCCAGCGGTCTGTGGATGGGCTCAACCAATAGTTCATGTCGCCAATGACAAAAGGGTCAGGGGGCAATGGAACGGAATTGACTGATGAGAAATTTCCCGAAGTTCTTGTGCACAGGTTGGGACATAAACGTTGACAATAGCGTGCACTTCGTCATCCCACAAAAAAGTGACAACGAGGACTTAGCTTCTAAGGAAAGATTCTGATGATATAAATTTAAAATTTTTGTTCATTCAAACTAGCACCCCACAGTGCTCAGACCAGAAGGAGAGGGAGGGGAGGAGCATGGTTTTCCATGATTCCTCAGAACCACGCGGACAGTGGGTTTCCTGAATGGCCAGGATGTCTATGGGTAAATTTTGTTTTTAAAAACTCAATTTCCTAGCCCAGGATGGCAAGGCCTTAAGTCCAGCGATGTTCAGCGTCCCTAAAGTAAAGGAGTCCCCCAACACCTAAGGTGCAAGGGGAAGGGCACCTGTGCCCTTTAACCTCCACAATTTCTTCATGGCGCTTGATGGCACTCCGGGTATGTGATGCTACTGTGTAATTGTCAGAATGGGTAACTTTAGCAGTTGGGTTCGCGTTGGCCTTTGCCTTTGATTTTTTCCCTGCTGCGGGATGAGATTTTTGCAGTGCATGCATTTGTGGTGCACCATTGCTTGGAAGTGGATTATTGGCAGGAAAGTTGGTGACCAATTTGGTCCCAATTGATGCTTTGGTGCATTGGTCAGGTGAAACTGACTCGCCCGGCGGGTGTTCAGCTTGGGGGGCCCAATCAGTTTTGGCGTTCCAATCTGATTGGTCAAGGGATTTGTGAGCTGCTTCCACTGTGAAAGTCTTGATGTCCTCCTGGAACTGGGAGGATGGGATAGTGGAAGCAGTCTTGGCCGCCTCCTTGGCCGCCTCCTTGTGGGCCTGTTTGGCCTTCTTCCACTCTTGAGGGGATATTGGCCTTACTAGGATGTAGCATCCTTGCGCTCCCCAAGGGAAGGCTGCCTTTGTATTGACAGTCAGTTCATAGAGGGCATCACTTCACCCATTGAATACGAGGGAATTTCTTAATATGTAATGCCCTCCTTGGTGGTGCAGGTGTGGGCCTTGTGGCCAAAAGCGCTACAGAAAGCGCAGATGGGAGGTGCGCTGTCCACGGTGACCCTGAAAGGGTGGGTGTCATGCCCCTCAATGTTGACAAAAGTGGTATGTGGGATTTGGGTCAGATCCTTTGCTACCCCCTTGGTTGGGGTTAGGACTACAATCGCTTTGCCTTTGTACAGGTTTGGCATTAGCATAAAGCGCTGCATTTTGAAGTATTGTATTTCGCCATATATGGCGAGCCCAGTCTTCAGGTATTGTTTGAGTACGGCGCATTTGACTGTAGTGGGCAGAAAGTCAAAAGTTACAAAAATTTGATTCGATTTTGTACAATGGGTGCGCTTAGTTTTGACGACCTGCTGACCGTCTGGGAGGCCTACTACAACGCGCGCCATTGTGGCTTCATCCGCCGCTTACTTACTCTCAAAGCTGAGATCCAGCTAACTGCGTGGCATGGAATGAGGTGTGACATACACACGTTTGGGAAATGAGTGTGTATATCCCCACAAAACTTCTCCCAAAGCGCCATCTGCTGAACATCCAGGAATACCCGCACTCCTAGTTCCACTGTCAAGAGTGGTTGGGAGTGCAGCGTATTGATGTACTGGTTGCATCGCGCTTGCCAAGCTAAAATTTCTGGGGAAATGGTTACCGCCAGTTTTTTATTAAGTTTATCTATTCCCCTGGCTCGCCAGGGCATTTGTAAAATTTGGATGATGCGGGGCCAACACCTGTGCCCTTGACCTTACTCGCACAACTGCTCCCTGACATGGGCGCCAACTAACTTCATCGGTGAGATTATCAAACTATTTACCAGATTTGAATTGAATTTTGTTACAAAAGTGATTGCAACGAGAGAGAAAAGTTTTTATTAAATTTAAATTTATTGCGGGGAAGGCCAACCATGGGACGGACACTTCCAAATATGACTCAGACGAGACAAAACTTAGTACCAGGGGAGGCACCCCAGAGAAGCGATGCTATCTCTTGTTGCCAGCGGGAACGACACTTATGGGAAGGGGGAGGGAACGTGTGAAGGGGCCGTAGTCACTATTGAGCACGTGTGGAGGAAGGGGTCTGATTTGATGAACCAGACTGGGAACCAGGAGGAGACCAGCTGTTGGCGACGCGGTGGAAGATATCTAAACATCCACTCTTGAAAGTGGTCCACCAAATGAGACCGGAATCTGTGGACAGCTTCAGGGAGGGTGGGGATGGAGCCAGCGATGGCATCCAAGACAATCGTGTGGATAGTCCACATGGCTATTGCAACCACCAGAGCATGGAGGGAGGGTGGGAGGGGGAGGCCATTGATAGAGCAAACATGTCTCTTGACAGACTGAAGGGACGCGTTTGATCCTGGCCCAGCAGACGTTGAACTTCGCGCCATATCACTTTAGAGGTGGGGCACTTCTCCAGGTGGTGGAACAGCGTTCCATACTGGCCGCACACGACACAGGATGAGTGTAAAGCGTTAGAGCACTCAGCTGTACGATACACCCGCCTCAGGCAGTGCCACACATGGGAGCGAACTTGAGGCTGCAACAGAGGGTGATGTACATATTTCCAGATTGCTTTTTGGGTCTCAATGGAATAAGGGATGTCCATCATGTCCAGGTAGTCCACCCTGGATAGGACTTGGGTCGAATGGGGATCACGCCATCATGGATGGGTAGCCCCTGTACCTCTTGTGTGAACTGAGGAGAGGGGCGGCCTCTTTGAGTTGTATGTCCGCTAATATGAATTCTCCACTATGCACTCCGCATGGAGAGTAGGATTCGTTTGTAGTGGGTTTTTGTCCCATGAGGACCTGTGGCCGATGTGTGTGATGTGAGGTATTTCATCAGGGAGTGGGGGTTTGATGGATTATTGAGGCCCAAGGCTCGGGAAAAGTTGGAGCGGGCCGCGCAGGACCAGTGTTGGGATGGGAGTGTAGGAGCAGTGACGGCCGCGATCCAGGTGCCCAGGATCTTGGCGGCATGGGCTTTGAAGTCAAGCAGGCCCATGCCACCATGATGATGAGGGCCAAACATGACCTCTAGCTGTACTGGTGGAGGTTGGCCTGACCAAAGCCATCCTTGCAGCAAAGCATACAGGGATTTGAGGGAAGCATGGGGAGAAGGGGATGGCGTGGGCTCCAAACCAGACTTTGGATAGGAGCATAGAGTTGGCAAGAACAACCCTGCCAGTGAGGGTAGTAGGGTGGGCTCTGAGAGAGGCGATTCGCTTCGTCACATTGTCCAGTATACAGCCCTCCATTACTGCTGACGCGTATCCGCCTGCCTCCATCCACACGCCCAGATGGCGTACCGGTCCTATGGTAGGACGTGGCACAAAGGGGAGCACCAGTGGAGCGGTGTGTGTTGAGTTAGTAAGGCGTGGGCGTGGGCGAGCAGATGGGCTGGGTCGGGAACTACTTTCTGGGGCCCAGCAGTTCTGAAACTAACCAAGGAGGATGATTTCGGTTTTGGAGGCGTTCAGTGCCACGTTGCTTACCCGGGAATATTCCTGGATGAGGGCTTCAAGCGCACGTGCATCTTTGTTATTAGACACCCCCACTACGCAATCATCTGCAAATGCCAACATCTTGACTGGGGTTTGGCCTGGCACATGGACCCCAATGAGGTGGGCATTCACATTTCGCAGTAGTGGGTCAAGGCTGAAGTTGTATAAGAGTGGGCTGAGGGGGTCCCCTTGTCGCAGGCCCCTTTGAGGGCGGACTACTTCCGTTAGGAAGCCTGGGCCATGCACTGCCATTGTTGCAGATTCTGTGAGCAGCATCACCCAGTTAATGAAGTGGGGGGGTAGGCAGAATTGATGGAGGCAGGCTTAAGGTATTCCCAGTTTACTCTATCATAGGCCTTTTGTTGGTCCAAGAATACAAGTGCCCCAGAGGCTGTGGACTGACACACATTAGCCACTGAGTGCACGTTATCCCAAATCGACCTTCTGGGGATGAAGCTGAATTGTTCTGGGGAGATGGTGGCAGATGCTATAGTCCCTAATCGGTTAGCCATGATTTTGGTTAAAATTTTTGTGTCTGTGTTTGTTAGAGAAATGGGGCGCCAGTTGGCTAAGTCAAGCCTATCCCCTTTCTTGAAGAGTGTGACAGTAAAGGCCTCATGTCCTCCTGGTAGAAGGTGCGTTTCCAACAGACTTTGGTTGAGTGAGGCTAGCAGCAATGGGGATATATATTTAAAATATTTTTTGTAGAACTCATATGGAATGCCATCTGGGCCTGGGCATTTTCGGTTTGGCGCACCGTGAATGGCTGTCCATAATTCATTTGGAGTAATTAAATTCATTATTTCCAGGTATCAGAAAATGGTGCAGATATGAGCTCAGTCAAGAAATTCTGCCATTTCAGCCGGCTGAATTGGTTTGGCTTGGTATAACTTGGAGTAATATCTTTGCGTTTTGATTGCCACTTCAGCTGGTGTGTCCACAATGGAATTATCCGATCTTCACACCTGTGTGCAGGCCATGCTCTGGCGTGGTGCGAAAATTTTTTTGAAGAAGTATGTGGTGCACTTGTCACCTTTAGTGATGCGTGTGGCCCTGTATTGGACACAAACATGATGTTTGTGTTGTCTTTCGAGTGCGTTGAGGTGGGCGGCTGCCTCCGCCCACTTCCGGCCACATGCAGGGCTATATCCTGTGGCTGGAATGTTGGACTCCAAGTGGGCCAATTCTACCAGCGCGCGCGATATAACCGCCGATGTGGCTCATGAGCGTCTGGAGGAGAGATGGCGATAGTGGCAGATGGTGTCTTCTTTGAAAGTTGCCCATGTGGAAATGGGGTCTGCACAAAATGGTGCAACAAACGATTCTGCCAAAGTTGCCTCTTCCACCCACGTAGATAATCCTGGCAATGCGAGCTTGGGGGGGCAGATTTTGTACCAATGTGGGGCCTTTGCAACTGTGAAGGGTAAGTGGTATGTTATCGAGACCAGTTTTTGGTCAGAGAATTCCATTTTCATTGTTTTGAAGTGGGAGATGTGGGGTTGAAATTTCGCCGGCGCTAGAATAGGGTCAATGTGGGTCATGGACCTTAATTGGCTGTTATGGATGTGGGGACGCGTCATGTTTTCAAGCAGTGGGGCATGTCATGGCAGCGCATCCCTTAACCCAAGGGTGGCTTTTAGAATGCGTAGTTCTACGTGACCCTGTGGGGCGTGGGGTGAGGGCGGCCACCAGTCCGTTGGTGAGGTTAGCCAACAGTTCATGTCGCCAACTAGGAATGAATTGGGGGGTAGTGGAAGGGATTTGACCGACGAGAAAAATTCCTGACGCTCATGTGCACCATTTGGGGTGTAAATGTTGATGATTGTGTGTGCAACATCGGCCCATGAGAAGGTGACAATGAGCACTCAGCCATTTAGGAATGTTTCTGAAGATGTAAATTTGAAATAATTAGTTTTTCCGAATTAGCACCCCACAGTGCTTTGATCAAAAGGATAAGGATGGTAGGAGCATTGTTTTCCAAGCTTCCTTGGAACCTCGTGGACAGTGGGACTCCTGGATGGCCAGGATATCCACGGGTAAAATTGTTTTGTAAAAAACTCAGTTTCCTAGCCCAGGATGGGGAGGCCTTAAGTCCGGCGATATTCAGCGTCCCTAGAGTGAAGGTTTCCCCCATCGCACCTTAGGTGCGAGGGGGTGGGCCCCTAGGCCCACCAGCCTCTTCCAGGTCCCCACGGGCTTTCACAGCAGCGCGGTATTAGCAGCAATGCTATCAGGGTTTTTGTTAATTTTTGTGGAAAGAGTTGCATTGGCTTTGGCCTTCGCTTTTTGTTTTCCTGACGTCAGATGAATTTTTTGCGGTGCGGATAAGTTTGGTGCACCGTCAAGTGGGGCAAAAAAATTTTTGGTTGGGATAGGTCCCAAGTCAGTTTTACAGGGGCTTGGGTGCAACGATTGGGTGAGATCAAATCTCCCATCAGATCCACGGATTGAGTGGCCCATTCAGCATGGGCCTCCCAATCTGATTGGGTGATGGATTCCTGAGTTGCTTCCACCGCGAAGGTCTCCATGTCCTCCTGGCGTTGTGAGTGTGAGATGGTGGTGTTGGCCTTGGCCATTTCCTTGGCCGCGGCCCTATGGGCCTGCTTGGCCTTCTTCCGCTCCTGCGGGGAGATGGGCTTTACCAATAGGTAGCAGCCTTGTGCTCCCCACGGGAAAGCCTCCTTGGTGCTTGTGGTTGGTTTGTAGTGCGCCTCTCCGCTGGTTATAGCCTCTGAGGGGTGCTCTTGGAATGTGACGCCCTCTTTGATGGGGCACACATGTGCCTTATGGCCGAATGCATCACAGTGGGTGCAAATGGCGGGGCACGCTGTCCACGGTTACCCAGAATGGGTGGGTGGTATGCCCTGCGATGTCAATAAAGGTGGAGTGCAGGATCTGGGTTAGGTCCTTCGCAATCTCCTCAGTTGGGGTCAAAACTGCATTGGCTTTGCCGGTGCACAGGTGTGGCATCAGCATGAATCATTGCATTTCAAAAGATTGTATTTTGCCATATATGGTGAGACCATTTTTCAGGTGTTGCTCCAAAATGTCACGTTTCACCATAGTAGGCAAAAAGTCAAACGTGAGGAAAATTTGGTTTGATTTTGTCCATCTGGTGCATTTAGTTTCAACAACCCGTTGCCCTTTGGGGAGGTCGACCACTATGCGCACTGCTGCAGCCTCATCTGCTGCAACTTTGCTTTCGAAACCTAGGTCCAGCCAACTGCATGACATGGAGTGAGGTGCAACGTACACCGCGGTTAGGAAAATTTTGCGTACATCTTCACAAAAAAATTTTCCCATAGGGCTGTTTTTTGGATGTCCAGATACACATGGACTCCAAATTCCACTGACAAAAGTGGCTGGGAATGTGGCGTGTTGATGTACTGGTTGCATCGTGCTTGCCACATGAGTATCTCTGGGGAAATTGTGACCGCCAGTTTTTTTATATTTTTTTATTCCGCCAGATTCTCCGGGGCGTTTTTGAACGTTAGAGGCCGCGGGCCTTCCGCCTGCTCCTCTTGCCTTGCTTGCCCAACTGCTCCCAGACATGGGCGCAGACTAATCCCCTCTATGAGATTATCAAACTAGATTTAGTCTTGAATTGAATAGGTTGCAAAAGTGTTTGCAACGAGAAAGAAAAGTTTGAGAGAGAAAAGTTTTTTATCACAAATCTTTTAAAAATAATGATAA